>PVJS01054544.1:0-12925 GCA_004027185.1 Glis glis | reverse complement strand
GAGAGAGAGAGAGAGAGAGAGAGAGAGAGGGAGAGAGAGAGAGAGAGAGAGAGAGAGAGAGAGAGGAGAGAGAGAGAGAGCTGAGGCTGGCCGCGAACCCGGATCCTCTGGTCTCTGCCTCTCAAAGTACTGGGATTACAAGCGTGCACCACCACGCCCGGCCCTAAATTTTGCTGATGACAATTCTTGCTCTCTTTAATCCTCAAGGTAGTTGAAATTTGTGTGCTTGTATATTAATTTTTCTGATCATGTTTGCTTTCTAAGAGTCAAGTAAATTCATAAGTTCAATAAATGTGGAGAAATTTTTAGGTAAAACTTTATAGAATGGTTCATCGTTTATATAAGCCATTTCTTTGGTTTTTGACAACTTTCACTTTTACATGTAATTATTCAGTAAGTAAGTGGCCCCACAACTTCTTCTTTGGCATGATAAAAGAAAGCCTCCAACATTCTGATTTAAATATTCTACCTGAAAGTGCATTGCTATAACTTCATTATAAAGTTAATGAGACTTGGGTGATAACATCCTCACTTTTCAAAATGTGAACACTTACTTTACCTGCTAGCTTTATTTTGGGTATTACTCTCACCAAACATCTATAGTAAATAGATGTACATGTTGCTTTTACAGGGAAATGACCTCTTAGGAAAATGAGGATAAGTGCTTAAATTAAGGATAGACCACACCAGTTCTCTTGTATTTTTAATTGTTGAAATAAAATCTCAACTGAACGATAATAGTTCTTGTTAGTTGGTAAATAAATTTCATTGTACAAGCCAAATTTTTTTCTAGGATTTTTTGCAAAAAAAAAAAAATTCTGCAGCTCTTAAATTTACTTAGCACTTAAAACTGGCATCAAAACTGGGCATGGGGGTGCACACTTGTACTTCCAGTACTTGGGAGGCTGAGACAGGAAGATCATAGGTTCGAGGACAGCCTTGACAATGTAGGGAGACTCAGCAACTTCACGAGACCCTGTTTCAAACTAAAAAATAAAATAGGGTTGGCGTGTGGCTCAGAGGTAGAACTCCCCTGGGTTCAATCTCCAGTACCGCAAATGAATGAATGAATGAATGGATGGATGAATGAATGTCATTAAGAGCAGTACCCAGTCACTATGGGCATCATCAAAGACAGTAAAGAAAGACCTTTGGCTTTAGCCTCTGCCTTGAAAAGTATAGGAAGCATTTATGAGGACAGAGGATGAGGAAAGGAAGAGCCCAGATCATTTGAGCCCCAGGCCTGCATTACTTGTCCAACAGTTTATTGGGCATCTGTACTTGGACAACCACAGGTTTCTCAGACCCTGTTTGTCCAAATGAAATATACGATTTTATCCCCAAACCTGTTTCTCCTCCCAGACCCCTAGTTCAGTGGATGGCTTACCATTCATCTAGTTGCCCAAGGTGTCTCCCTCCCCTGGATTCCACACCTAATGGATAATGGACCACAGGGTCCCAGTGGATCCATTTCCTAAATCTTTTCCCTTCTCATTTCCCCCTCTGGATTCTTGCAGCAGTGCCCCCATGGGTCTCCCTGACCTTGAGCTTCCCCAGTCCAGTCTCTAGAGTGCAGTCAAATACAAGGACCTCAAAGGTTTCCCTTCTGTTGAAAGAGAGTCTCTGAACTCTTCTCAGTTTCATCTCCTATCATCCCCCCGGACTTTGTGTAACTGCCACCTGACCCCAAGCTCCGCCAGAAGGAGCCATGTTCAGTCACACAATAGCATCAGGGACTCTCTACAGCTGACTTTGTGTGTGCTCTTCTCTTTGTCTGCCCTGCCCTTCTACCTGGCTAATTTCTACTCAGCACACAAGTGATAGTGCCTCTTCCTTAAGCCATTCCTGGCCGCTCATGCTCTTATGCTTAAGCCTAGGAGAGTTGCTTGCAGAACATTCTATACACGACCTTACCTTGAAAGTCATCAGACTCTACTGCAGTTGTGTGTTTTCTCATCTAGCTTGCCCACTGGAGCTCTGGCTTCCCACAAACATGGCTATGACTGATTCACTTGTAAAACTCTGGCCTGTCATAGTGAGCAGTTCATGGTAGGTGTTCTAAAAATATTTGTTAAACGAATGAATCCAAGTGTAGTTATGTGCAAAGGCATCAGAGTTCAGGTTTCTGTTTATGCCCTTAGCTATCCAGCCATGCTACTACAGGGAAGAAAGCTGGTGATGAGCTGTCAGCTTCTTACAACGTACCTCCCTGCTATACAGCTTCACACTCCCCTTCCTGCCCCACCCCCAAAAGTCCAATCGCTACCTAGATTGAAATCTTTTTGACTCTACTTATTTCAGCCTTGGTAAGAACTGTAGCAACCATCATTATGTTTAAGAAGAGAATTAAATTACTAATAGTGTCTGCCCATTTCTCCAAGAAAATAAAATTACTTCTCTACAGAATTAAAACACCATTTCCTTGAACTTGATGAAGAAGCCAATTTTCTTTTGTGTTTCTTGCCCCCCAAAAAGAATATATGTCTAGACAGAATATTAGTGAAGTTTTTCCATGAGATATTATTATTTTTGCTAGAACAAACTCCATTATTCCCACAAAATTACATAAATATCTCACTGTACCTTTCTGCTTACTTTTTAATTTAAAAAATTGAGGTGAAAGAAAGCCTATCACACACACACACACACACACACACACACACACACACCCATGATCCTATACTATTCTCCAAATTTCTAAATATTGTCAAACTCATTTTAAGAGGAGTTGAACTATTCACACTGTGTTATTCTTTGCAGCAGTGGGTCTCTGAGTCCAGCACACACCAGAATTTCCTGGAGGTCCTTCTACAGTGCAGGTTGCTGGTCATAACTCCAGAGTGTTTAAATCACTGGGCCTGAGTGATTCAATGTGAGAGATTTCACAGATCTAACAGGTTCCCAGGTGATGCCAAGGCTGCTGCTCTGGAGACCACTCTAGGCTGTGACTTCTTCACGCAACAGACGCACATTTTGTGTCTATGCAGTGAAATCATGCTGCTTTGGCATATACCATCCCACTGTCCCTCTTTTATTCTTGGTCACCAGTATTTAACTCAGTATTGCCACCAAGATATGTGAAGTATATACTCCATGCAAAAACTTAGGACAAGGATGTGTCATTTTCTTGAAAAGAAAGATGTTTGTTTCTGCAAGTTCAAAACGTTAAATAGAGAAACAATGCAAAAATTGCTCTAAGGGTTTTACCTTACACAGCAACATGTTTGGCCTCGAATGTGGTTTCTTTGTTCAGGAGCTATCCTGACAATTAAGCTGGCACAAGGAGTGGGAGCCATTTGTTTAAGATGATTATAACGTAGCCTTCAGTAAACTCTGGAACAACGAAGGCCCACACATAAGTTCATTTGAAGTTCTAGTTCCCTCTCTCCCCTTCTGTCTTGATCTGAATCATCATGGACACAAAAGAAGGAGGAGATTTTCGACCCTATCACACCCTTTTCCATTTAAACCATCTATAACTTTTAGGAACAATCTTAAGTAAATCTCTTTAAACACTTTGTAGAACTGATCACCAAACCCACTAACAAGCTGATGGGGTTCTTCTGTTTGCTTGTTTTTGTTTTTGAACTGGGGATTGAATCCAGGGACATTCTACCTCCAAACTACACTCCAGTTCTTTTTATTTTATTTATTTTTATTTTGCAACAGGGTCTTGCTAAGTTTCTGAGGGCCCTGCTAAATTGCCGAGGCTGGGCTCAAATCTGCAATCCTCCTTTCTCAGCCTCCTAAAGGCTGGTGTTTCTGATTTCTCTTTTTTGCGCCAAAGGTTTTGCATGAACCTCTGAGTTCCTCTGTTATATAATTGCTCTGAGAAGAGCAAGTTGAAAAATCCAGGCTTGAATTGGGCTTGATAGGAGAATTCTATTTTTTTATTATAAATGTATTTCAATCTTCTTAGGAAGTTCTAATTCTCATCAGGCCTTGCATAAGCAGAGTGAAGTAAGGGACCTCATAGTGTAAAGAAAGTGATGCTCTCAGTAATTTCTTCTGAAGAAATCAGCCACAGCACACTATAACCATCACAGGGTACTTTGTACATTCCCACTCTTCTAGTAGGTTCTTTTAGGGTTGCTCTTTATGCCTAGAATTTAGAACAGTGCTCAGAAAATAGAAGGCACTCAATATATAATATTTATTGCCTGGCTGGTTGTCACTGTAAGAATTACAGTAAATGCACAGTAAAAATTGAGTATAATATGAGACCAAAGTTCATAAATTAAACATTATCAGAACAGAGATCATTTCTACAAGTGAAGGAGACTGGTTAGAAGATATCTTTTAAGAATATAACCTCCACTAGCCAGGCATGGTGGTGCATGCTTGTAATCTCAGTATTGGGGAGGCTTAGGCAAGAGGATCACAGGTTTGAGGACAGCCTCAGCAAGTAGTGAGACTCTCATCAACCTAGCGAGACCTTGTTTCCAAATAAAAATAAAATAGGGCTGGGGGTATAGCTTGGAGGTAGACTGCCCTGGTTCAATTCTCAGTACAAAAAAAAAAAAAAGCCGGGCGTAGTGGCGCACGCTTGTAATCCCAGTACTTTGGGAGGCAGAGACCGGAGGATCCGGGTTCACGGCCAACCTCAGCTCTCTCTCTCTTTCTCCCTGTCTCTCTCTCTCTCTCTCTCTCTCTCTCACTCTCTCTCTCTGTCCTTAGTGAGGCCCTCCGCAACTTTGTGAGACCCGGTTTCAAAATAAAGTATAAAAAATAGGGCCAGGGGCGTAGCGCGGAGGTAGAACACCCCTGCGTTCAATCCCCGGTACCGAAAAAAAAAAAAAAAAGAATATAACCTCCTCTAACCCCTTGTCTACAAATACATCCATTATCAAGTTTCTGGAAAATGGAACATTTCCTTTTACATTTCAGTACTTAAATACCTGGTTTTGTACTTGGACAATGACCATATTTATAAAACATTTTTCATTTAAATTGTCTGCCAGTTTATATGTGGGAATGAATTCTTCATGGGACATAACCCATCCCTTCCCCCTTTATATAGGGAATATAGCTTTGGCTAAAGACTTTCTCAGGATTGTGCAGAAAGGGCATATGATTCTTAGGTCAAAAAAATGTGATTGCTGTTACATTTTAACATCAATGTTGTTCTAAAAACCTCTCCTCTATTTTGCAGGTGTATCAACTTAGAGTTCTTTTCAGCCCCTTCAGCTGAATCTCCTCACTGCAGGCTTGGCCTACTTGAGTTGATGGGAGAATCTTCCCAGGGAGGGACCTATGATAAGATCTTCAGATATACCTAGATAATGCCAGTGAGATCTAGACCTAGGGGTGACTGCTGGCTGCTCTTCTTCCCAGGTCACCCAATCCCTGAGCTCTACCTCATGGACACTAGATCCTGCATGAGACAGTCAGGGTAGGCTCATCACACCATGTTTTGTTTCCCCTTCCAGCTTTGGATCTCTTGTAACCCAAGACAGCCTAACACAAGACTCTCATGCCCTTTGGATAACATTTCTCTAATGACTCACAAGACCAGCCTCTAGGGACAAACCAGTTCTCCCAGGGCACTTCTACTATCCCCGTGCATTTTGTTCTGCCAGGTTCTGATTCCTTTCCCAGTCCTCGCTGCTGAAATCCCATTGAATCCCTTACAAACACCCTCGATTATGGCAAAGTATGATTTTGCCATCTTATGCTTATTTTCAGGGCTCAGTGTATAATAATGACGAATCATTCAGCACCCAACAAACATTATACAGAAAATACAAAAAATGGGATGGAGGGAGGGCAAAGAAGAGGCTCTTGGTACTGCAACATATTTCCACAGAATAATATAATTGGTAAATTCTCCTATCCAGCGAGGATCAAATTGATGGACTATTTTAACACTCCCCAAAGAATTCTTCTACCTCATTTCTGCACAGAATTTTATTTTGTGGAAAAGTTCCACAATTTTTAGCATACTATATCATTTCATGCCAAGCACTTTCTTATTTAGGAATTCTAAACTGCGCTCATCAAAAATGTTTGGCACAACATGTGCTATGTATTACATGTTTGTATATTTTTAAAATCCCAGACAAATCCTTCTGGAGGTTCTCTTTAAAGCACAACCACAAAGCATAGTCGGGTATGATAGAAAAGTAGACAATGAACACACTGAAGACCAGCACCTGCCCTACAGGCATTAGAATTAGGAATTTAGTTGAAATCAGGCTGGAAATTAATTATTCAGTATAGAAGAACAAAGGCCGGCTACAATATTTCCTTCTAATGGACAACATGAAAGCCTCAGAAATGAAATGTCCAAACCTCTTCTAGAAATTAAAAAATCAAGTGAAAAGAGCAGCCCAGAAAGCATTAACGCGATCAGTCTGCGTGCTGCCTGCTCAGTTACAGCCCACGACAATCAGAGCCAAGTGAGAACACACACGTTTGTTCTTCTGGTAGAATAGAAGGGACGAGAGCTAAAAGGATCTGCTGAATCAGATCGCGTCTGACTGAGGAGCGGCAGAGTTTTCTTCAATTAATAGCCAGCTGCATAATTGGAGCTCATGGCCGCCCGGCTTTCGTCATAAAGTGACACAGAAATAAATGATTCTGTCCTCAGGTGCTGGCATTGAGAAGTGAATGAATCTGCACTGAAGTTGGGGGGGAGGGAGGGACAGTCAACTCTGCTCCTTTATGAAGATATTTTCAGTAATCATTTTAAGGATATCGAGTCCAGGCTAATTGTTCGAATGTCCCAGAGGATCTGTTTAGGCTCAGATTCTTGTTTGCATGAACACATTCTGAGAAGGGAGGAAGCAAACAGGAGAAAGGGCCTCGTCAAGGTCGCGATGATTTCTTTCAGTGATGAGTGAAATCCATATTTGCATTCAACTCTCATGGGTCAAGGAGGGAGTGGGCCACAGGGGTTTATGAAGGGCATCCACAGGCGGAGAATTAGAGGGGGAGAAAAGAGATGACGGCAAAGACACAAAAGGAATCTAGGACAGGTTTAGAGAGGTCAAGCGCCTGCTAGTTCATTCAGAAAAGATTAACAGGCCCAGCTGCTGGGATTTTCTAGTGAGGTGCCTGTCTTGGTGGTCACAAGTCCATGTGTCTCCTGGCTGCCCAGCCACATTCCCGTCTGTCTGGGTGGAAGAGCGCCCACCCACAAGCCAGACCTTTTCATTACGGGAAACTTTCTGAGCCACCACGTCAGGCAAGCTTCGCTCGCTCACCCATCGCTTCATGTAAACACCTCTTCTATGGGGATTTCTTAAGAGAAAAAAAATCCACTTGAAAGCCTCTAACTAAAGCAATGGAGGTCAGAAAAACAGAAGCTCTGTGAAAATCTAAGTATGGAATCCACACACATAAAAGATGCTCTCCAAATGAGGACGCAGTCACGGCTTGACCCGGGAATTCTTTGCTATCTGTTTGCTCCCTTAATTTTCAAACTGTCGCCCTGGAAATGTAAACACAGGGCTCTAAACATTCCCAGGCCTGTGGCAACAAAAATGCTCCACACCAGCCTTGGAACTGGGGCGTGCAGACCATAAATCCTGCTGCGACAGGAGGGAGGTGTAGAAATGGACTGCCGTCATTCAGCGCCCTGCACCAAAGAAAACTAGGCGCAAGGAAAAGCAGATTGGCAGCAAATTCTGGGCTCACCGTTCATCCTTGAGAAGATCGCAAGGATTGAATTACCCAGTTGACGCTGGTTCTGTTCATGCCAGAGGGCAAAAGTGACAAGACTGCCAAAGGCCACAGTTGCTTTGAATTTAGGCAGCTGCTGAGTCTCTAGCTGTGACAGAGAGGAGTACTGGACACCGGGCTCCTCACCAAGTCCGGTAATGAGCGCTCCCTTTCTGACATGGATTTTAGAGAAGGACTCAGGGACATCATATTCCTAGGATTTGACCCTTACAATCTGTCATCACCAGACTGATGAGAAATGGTCTTGGCTGCTGGTAACACAGAAGGGAAAGGGCGAACCAAGAAATCCATCACTATTAGTTACATTCAGAGCAATGGAGAGATTCCTACAACCATACAACCCCCTGTCCCATCACTGGTTGGTCAGTCTGGGAGATCCTCAGCTATTAACTGGGAGGGTCTCCACAGTGAGTCCTGGGGGGAGGGGAGCTGGTGGGAAGCTGACTTAGCAAGTGCTTTTCAAATGTCCTATGGAGTGTTACACATGGAACTCCATCCCTGGTCACCAATTTATAGCGAGAATATAGGCACCGTCTCTCCATATGAGATTGCATGGCATTTCCCAATTGTGAGTTTACTTTCAACAAAATTATTAAAAAAAAAAAACAGGAAGCACTTTATTTTCTAGCACTCTTTACAGCACACCCAAATCCTAGATGGAAACAGAAAATTTTGATCATTAAACAAAACAATATGCAAAAGCCTATTACTTTGTCATGTTTTTGTGAACTTTGTTATAGGGTAGACAGAGCCTCTGTTTCCATACCTGGGCTAAATGCTATCTGTGGATGAATTAACAGACTATCTTATAGAAATGCTATTGTTTTTATATACAGCCTTATCTCTTTCATTCAGGGATCGATTACCTAATTAATGACTTATTTTCCTTCAGTCTTTTCCTTTCGACTTGCTCTGTATTCGGATAAAAGAGGAGTGCTGGTGGTAGAATCCATTGTGCAATCAGAACGTCATAGTCCCTGTGCTAGGGAAGTTTTCTACATTCTCATCTTTAAGCCTCATGGTCTTCTGTGGCTAATATCCAATTATATATGCAGCAGAAGAATCTCAAAGTTAAGGAGACAAGACAACATATCACAATATCCTAGTTGGACCCCTGCATTTTATCTTTTTTTTTTTGTAACTTTTCACTTGCCCATCTTCCTTTTACACGTGATTACCTTCAAGTCAGGAACTGTATCTTAATGCTCTTTTCATCCTCAGTGCCTAGCACGTGGAGACAGAAATGTGAGGAGCAGATGTAAACCATGCAGCCAGTAAGCAACAGGGCTGGGGTTTCAACCCAGAAACATCTGATTCCAACATCTCATAGGTAAAAAAAAAAAAAAAAAAAAAAGTTGCAGTCAGTTTATCAGTGATCTTTGGCAGAAAAATGGGTGCTGAAATTAGTTTACTCAGTTTTATTCTAGATAATTCACAACCAGGAGTTGTTAAAGAAATACTTGTTGGCTGGACACGGTGGCACATCCCTGTGATCTTAGTGTTTGGGAGGCTGAGAAAGGAGAATCACAGGTTTGAGGCCAGCCTCAGCAACTTAGTGAGACCCTGTTTCAAATATAAAAAATAAAATGGGCTGGGGCTGTAGCTCAGAGGTAGAATGCCCCTATTTCAATCTCCAATAACAACAACAACAAAGAATAAAAAAAAGAAAAGAAACACTTGTTGGCAGAATATATGCAATTGGTAACTGAAAATTAACAATTCAGAGAAAAGTCAACCTCAACAGAACACACAGGAGTTTTTTATTAAACATGAATGAGCATTTACTTTGTTAAATGATAGGTTGGCTTTCACCTGGATTACAGGAAAAATACTCCAACATCAATTTCACTCTGCAGAACTACATTGAGTAAAATGCTAAGTGTTCTCCGCATGAAAAATTCTACTTTTCCCTTATTGTACAAATTCACAGTGTAAATACAATCATGATGGCATTTCCTTTCACAGCATCCATCACTTAAAAAACACAAATCTATGAAGAACAGAAATGTTTGGCAAGCCAAATAAAATAGCTTTAAATCCTGTGAGAAAACCTCAGGCACAAACCCTGAGGATGTTCAGGCGTCACTTTGCTGAGACAGGACTACACTGAAATGTCAGCTTCTCCAAACTCTGACCCTGCTTCCTCCCATTCTACTTGTGGCAAGTAATGTTAATGGCAAAACACATTTAAGTTAGCAAATGGATAAGAGGCAGAAAAAAGTTTCTTTGATTTACCAAACTCCCCATAGTCCAAAGCTTCACGTGTAAACAATTTAGCTAGGACGAGACCAGCTTAGCTTCTCTAATAGCTCAGTAGGCACTGTGCCCAGGGCCCATGATACTTTTAGGAGCCTAAGAAAATGTTTAAATTTCTTTTTAATCAGAAGAAAAATAATAATAGGGCTTAGGTTGCATCTATCTTTGTACCAATGCAGTTATAAAATATGTTTTGTTTTTCTTTTTTTTTAAATGAAGAAAGGGGCCAAAAATCCAAAAATATATAGGGGCTATCAAATCATAGTATGGGCTTAAGCTATGTTGTATTTCATCTTTATCAATTTGCTATGGCGTTATAATTTTGTTGGAATGGTAGGAGCACATTAATGTTATGTTTCTTTTCTTTCTTCTCTCCCACCACAAAAAACGATCTCTCGAAAAAGATTGAAAATTCTCATCAATTGGATTGGATATGGAGAGGATATCAATGAATATCAATCACAAATCCAATTTATCTGAGCAATGAAAGGAAAGGATTTCCTAAGAAAGCCTCCCTATTCCCATATCTCACATCCCTTACTTGGAATCACTTAGACATAATAATTTCAGAGAAAGAGAATAAAAGATGAATTACACACTCGAATATTGTGCCTTAATAAAAACACTAACTTAGAAATCCTTACCCACTAAACTTATTTTCTTTAACACTGAATCATCTGTTCTATTGAGTAAATTCCTGAATCTGGGGTATACTCTAGTATATAGTCATTATTGAATTATTAACCTAATGTGAGTAAGTACACAGTTAGCAAAAAGGCTGGTGTCCAAGTTAAGATCATAAAGTATAGCATCACTAACTCTAGCTCAGATAGGCATTTGATTTTCATGCCAAAGAACCCATTCCTTGATTTTCTCTCTCTCTCTCTCTCTCTCTCTCTCTCTGTTTCTCTGTCTCTCTCTGTCACTCTCTCTGTCTCTCTGTCTCTGTCTCTGTCTCTGTCTCTCTCCCTCTCTCCCCCTCCCTCCCTCCCTTTCTTTCTTTCTTTCTTGTACTGGGGATTGAACCCAGGGGCATTCAAACTCCAAGCTATACTCCCAGCCCTTTTTATTTTTTATTATTTTTCTTTTGAAACAGGGTCTCTCTAGGATGCTGAGCATCTCCCTACTTGCCCAGGCTGTCCTTGAACCTGCGATCCTCCTGTCTCAGTGTGATAGCTGGTCTGGTTTGTCAACTTGACCCTCCTGAGATCATGTGACTTTGGTTGTGTAACAGCAGATTGAACCGGAAGTCCTGCCCTAGATGTGGGTAGCAGGGTTCTGATAGGTGCAGGACTTGGATAAAAGGAAGGAGAAAGCCGCGTAGAGTGAGCCGTGACTCTTCCTGAAGAAAACGCGTTTGCTCTCGTCTGAGATCATCGGTCTCCAACTCTGCCATTTCCTTGAAGAGCTTCTCGATCTTCTGTTCTCGTCTGAGATCATCGGCCTCCAGCCTTCGAACTGAAACTTCACCATCGTTTCTCCGAAGAGCTTCCTTATCTTCACATCTTGGACTGGACTGAATTGGTGGTTGCTTCAATCCTAAGGCTCCAGCTCTTAGACCGCCCGACCAGCTACTGATTCCTCTGATTCTTCACGTGCAGTCGAAACCCAGGACTACATTGTGAGCTGATCTAATAAATCCTTTTTTCCCCCCCTTCCTTTCTTCATTCTGTGAATTCTGTTGATCTAGTGAACCCTGACCAATACACTCAGCCTCCCAGGTACTGGGATTATAGGCATGTGCCACCAAGCCCAACTCATTCCTTGATTTTCTGATTGTTCTTCCTATGAGTTTGTTCTAAGTTCATCCATAAATAGGATGCTGATTTAAATATATTATCTCATTCTTTCTCTAGTGCTAACTAACTTGTGGAACAGAATAGAAAGGAAAGGATAAGGGTTTGAAATAAAATAGCTTCAATTTTGGAGTCTTTGTTAAGTATCTCAGCATGGAAAGGGGTAAGAAGTAATGGTTGAAATGAGATTTTAGGATCATCTGTGAATTGTCGTTATCTAGAACCATCTATCAATTTTTTAGAGGAAAGAAATGGTAGTATCAACATAATTCAAATTCTAGTATTTGGAAAAGAAAATCTTGGATTTCTAGCATATTTTAAGTAGTCTATTTTTTAAAATATGAAGAATAACACTTTATCAACATCAACAAGGCATAAGATAGAATTATACAAAGTATTTAAGATGAAAATAAATAGTAGCAAGTTCAAGTAAACATTCACTTTTTACATAGCAAAATTTTAGACTTTTGTTCATTTTTAATCTTCTTTTCACTGTTAGGAATAACATCTCACTTATCACATAGGTGGACCAGAAGAGAGACCATGCCACTAAAAATAAAGCCAAAGTTCATTTATTTCCCCCTTTCAAAATATAATTTGTAAGCCGGGCGTGGTGGCGCATACTTGTAATCCCAGTACTTTGGGAGGCAGAGACCGGAGGATCCAGGTTCGCGACCAGCCTCAGCTCTCTCGCTCTCTCTCTCTCTCTCTTCCTGTCTCTCTTTAGTGAGGCCCTCTGCAACTTCGTGAGACCCGGTTTCAAAATAAAGTATAAAAAAATAGGGCCGGGGGTGTAGCGCGGAGGTAGAACGCCCCTGCGTTCAATCCCCGGTACCGAAAAAAAAAAATAAAAAAATATATAATTTGTAGAGCTAGGCTGTTAAATATGTGATCACTTGATTTTATAAGTAAAACTTTAAAAGATTTAGAACTGTATTCTGGGGCTGGGCGTGGTGGCGCACGCTTGTAATCCCAGTACTTTGGGAGGCGGAGACCGGAGGATCCGGGTTCGCGGCCAGCCTCAGCTATCTCTCTCTCTCTCTCCCTCTCTCTATCTCTCTCTCTCTCTCTACCTAGTGAGGCCCTCCGCCACTTCGTGAGACCCGGTTTCAAAATAAAGTATAAAAAATAGGGCCGGGGGCGTAGCGCGGAGGTAGAACGCCCCTGCGTTCAATCCCCGGTACCGCAAA
>PVJS01054543.1:0-12926 GCA_004027185.1 Glis glis | reverse complement strand
TGTGTGTGTGTGTGTGTGTGTGTGTGTGTGTGTGTGTGTGTGTTAGTTACTGGGAATTGAACCCAGGGGCATTTTACCTTGGAGCTACACCCCCAACCCAATTTTCCTTCTTTTTTTTTTCTTTTGAAACAGAGTCTCCCTAAGTTGCTGAGAGTCTCTATCTGTTCCTGAGGCTGTCCTCAAACCTGTGATCTTCCTGTCTCAGACTCCCTACTGTTGGGATTACAGGCATACCCCACTACACCTGGCTTACTTTTGAGAATTATAAACATGTTAATCTCTGTATAATTCCACATTTCTGTGAAATATGTTCCTATGAAATACAGTGAAGAAGATAATCCATCTGCAAATACCACTATATTCCTATGTTATAACTTCAAGTAAACACTTAAAATCTTTCTCCTTTTTCCTTTTATCCAAAGGCCTTGGATTACATACTGTAAACTCAGTGTATGGAGATACCATTACCATGCCTTGCCAACTCGATGTACCTCAGAATCTCATGTTTGGCAAATGGAAATATGTAAGTTTTTAAAATGCAATTCTTTCTGTGAGTAAATGTGAATTTTAAGTTGACATAATGGCAATATTCATCTGTGGGGGGTACAAATTGAGCAAATAGGGTGAATATATTGAGTGTCAATAAAATTCCTAAGTCTTACATAACAAATGCTGTTTTAGAATAAATCCAATAAACATGTCATTCTTAAGTCATATGAGTTCAAAAGATTCATCCTAAGTTAGAGGCAGAGAAAATGGCAGAGTTCCAGAGTATAATCCATGGGGTACAGACAGCTTCCTGGAGGGTGACAACCTTTCTCCATTGTCCCTGCTCTATCTGACATGGCCATTGTAAAAGCGAGATCCATCAGTAGCCAGATCACACTGATATTCATTGGGAATTAGTCCTCTGGATGGCAAGCTTATTTTTGGTGTTTAGCCTTATAGCCATATTGATGTTACAGTACTTAACACTGTACTTAACAGTGTTGATTTTACCATATCTAGCATATAGCATAATCATATTTTCTCAGGTATGAATGTAGATGGGTCTGCAAATGGAGGGAAGAGATTCTGGTAGGTGGGTGTGGAATAGCTCCATGATTTGGACTGAAAAAGTGTCTCAATATTATTAGCAAAATCAACAAAAGATGTCTATGTGGTACACTTTCCCAGTACTGGACCACAGGAGACCTGCGGCAGTTTGCCGGCTTCCAGTAAACATATGTTTCCTTGGGTAAAATAGCAAAGTTTTCCTAGCTCCTTGGGATGTTAAAAAGCATTTGCATAAGGAAAGGATTTGATGGTTAAATTTAAGAAATGTTACATGGGCTCAGTGGTGCATGCCTGTAATCCCAGTACTTGGGAGGCTGAGACAGGAGTCATAGTTTAAAGGCAAGTCTCAGCAATTTAGCAACACCTTCAGCAACTTAGTGAGACCCTGTTTCAAAATAAAATAGGGCTGGGGATGTAACTCGGGGGTAGAATGCCCCTGAGTTCAATCCCCAGTATAAAAAAAGAAATAAGAAAAAGGGAAAAAAAAACATTAAATTTAAGAAATTTTTCTTTCTCATACTTCTTAGAGCCTTCTACATATTAAGATACATTATAAATTGTCTGAGGCCACACCTTGATTCTTTTCTTAGTTGTCATTTGTTTTCTTCTTTTACTTTTCTTACCATGCAACTTTTTTTTTCTCAAATATCTCCCAGAAAAAAAAAAAAAAAGACATTCTGCAGATACATTCCAGGAATGTTTTTAAACTTGAGCTCAAGGGGTGGTCTGACACAGCCGTTTAAAATATGGGTTCCAAAGTCACACCCACAGGTTCTACTGTATACTCCCTGTGGGATTCTGGGCAAGTGAATTAACCTCTATTTTGTCACTCTAAAATGAAATAATAATATCTTCCTCATAGTGTTGTTGTGAGGGCTACGTGAAGTGATTGGTATCGAAATGCATGCTAGTACTTGACGCGTGGGAATTGCTAGAGAAAGTCCGCGATGAAGACTGTGAGGCTGTGAAGTCCTAAGCACTCTGTGCTAGTGTACAGGGCGTGTGGAAGGCAGACAGGCGGCGAGGCAGCACACCACCTCTCCACTCCCTCCTCTCACCGAGGTCACGCCAGGCAATTTTGAACTATTTCTACTTGCCTATAAACATGGACATATGAAGTTAAGGCCCATGAGGACAATGTCTATTAGCATCCCCCAAGTTCCAAGAGCCTGGGAGTCTACTACATAATTCACCCACTGGATCAAATTCACTGTGGAAATAAACGGAATCAAGTGACAAAAAAATTCCTGTGATCATAGAAAATTCTAAGTCTAACCCAGGGAGTCATTTTCATCTAAACTGAATTGGCAAAATATATAGTACTGAAAACCAATCAATCAGTAGTGGCAAATTTCAAATTGTTAAGCAGAAAGCTCCAGCAAGAAACTGATGAGTTTCACTTGAGGTACTCTATGCCCTCAAGTCAAGACTGATTTGCAGAAGTAATAGATGTGGTCCAATTTAATGCAACATCCTGAACACACGTGGAAAGTGTGAAAAAAGAGAACAGAAACAAACATAGAGAGAGGATGGGCCAGTTTCTCCCCATCACTGTAAACCCCCTGTGAATGGAGAGCATAACTTCCTGTTTCTCCTCCCAGGCCTACTCCTTCCACCTCTTCATTAGCATCCCCACCATGCCTGGTACAGAAGAGGTACCAAACCATTATCAAGTGTGATCGTGAAGGAGCCAGGCTGCTGAGCCCAAATCAGCCCTATCAGCTGATAGGAAGTTATCTAACCAAACCCCACCTTCATTATCTAACCTGGAAATGAGACTAATATTATAATGCTAACTTATAGGGTTGTTATGAATATTAAATCAAATAGCTACTGCATAGAAAGCCCAAGGAAAGCACCTGCCATATAATTAAGTACTTAAAAACTAACAACAATTATTTATTGCATAAAGGAATGAATACAGAAACTTAAGGCACTGGACTAACATACTTTCTATAATGAAGGAATGGTTTAAGGCAAGGATTTGCATTGTAAACCTGTGATAAGACTGAAAGACTTAAGAAGACTACTATGGATATATTCAGATATTTAAGAAACTAAAACTTTTGGGCTCCAAGATAAGCTTAGTAATTAATATATTTAAAATTTTGTCTCCATAAATCTTAAAAGTTTGTCATGCATTCTAACATGTTTTATCATATCTTGTTTTCTCAAAGGCCTTGTGAGGTAAGTAAAGATTGGCCCCTATTTTAGGCTAAATGTCTTATTAGGTAAGATGATTTTTATCAAACTAGAGGAATAATTGCAAAGTGTGTCTCAGTGTTCCTGGCCCAATTTTATATGCCAGATTATTTATTTTAATAATAGGTTTTTATTTGAAAGCTTTTCAGGTTGTTTCATAACCCAGATATCAAAATTCTGGATCCTAGTGGTTAATCTGATTCTCTTGCTTAATGGATATGATTGTTTTACAAGGGTAAATACTGTTCTTCCATGAAGACTGATCAATGATGTGATGTGTAAAGGTCAGCCACATCAGTTCTGGCTGAAAGATGTGGACATTTCAAGTATGTAGATTAAAGTAAACAATATGCAGAAGGTAACTGCCAAGGATGTCTAAACCACCATTTTTAGCTCAAATATATGGTTGCTGTGATAGTTATCTGAACATCACTTTGAACACTCTACATGTTTTTATCTATTTTTAAATTTTATATTAAACATAAGACCAGCCCTTGTCAGTTTCAAAACAGTGGCTAATTCTGTCCTCCAGATGCGAGAAAGGCTCAGGTTCCCAGAGCTCTTTCCTTTTATTTTCACACATTTAAACCAATATCTATAAAAGAACTTATGGTTTCCCTTCTTATGAAAAGTCATTTTCTGTAACCAAAGATTTATGTGAGGCTTGGATCCAAAATTAATCTTCTTGAACAAAAACTATACATATTGGAGGAAGAATGTGGCAAGAGAAGTTTTGTTATTCTGGATGCCATTCTGAAACCTCTGAATCTGCTTGTCTTTAAAAATGTATTACTGTTTTAATTTTTAGGAAAAGCCCGATGGCTCCCCAGTATTTATTGCCTTCAGGTCCTCTACAAAGAAAAGTGTGCAATACGACGATGTGCCAGAATACAAAGACAGACTGAGCCTCTCAGAAAACTACACTTTGTCCATCAGTAATGCCAAGATCAGTGATGAAAAGAGATTTGTGTGCATGCTGGTCACTGAGGACAACGTGTTTGAGGCTCCTACGGTAGTCAAGGTGTTCAGTAAGTAGTCTGCAACGCCACTGCTAAGTGGGGTTGACCGCTGGTCCTAGAGCGTGTTCTTCAGGAGGAAGACTGAGCTCTCTGCCGAGTCTCTACAGCAGGCATCCACATAAGAGGATTGCAGAGTTCTTCCTTCTGCTCATGCATGCTGTCAGTGAGGAAAGCAAAGTCTGAAATTCAAATACATTTGCAGTGAGAAACCAAAAGAATATTCTCTGTTGTTATGTCATGCAAAATTTTCTGAGATATGGAGTACTATTAATGATAACTGGCATGTGATGTCTAACTTTCACTGATGTGTACAAATAAATATTCTGTGATATATACAGATAGAGTCATGCATATCATGCATGTATATACATGTATTAGGCTGAACCATACAAAATTGCCATTTAATATATAAAAGCAATAAAACAGGCAAATTCAAGCTATCTTATGACTTAGATATCTAAGCTTTCAATTTGAATATATATAATGAACATACACATGTGTGACCTTTCATGCTCACTAGTTTAGATTTCAAAGTGCTTGCTTGGTTTAGAAAATTGCTCCAGAATTAAAAAACAAAGCTCAGTATGCCCCTGAATGTGTGTGTAAGATATGTCAAGGAAACAAACTAGGGTTAGAAGAAAAGAAAATTGTAGAAAAAACTTGGCTAATTACTGTAGTCATTGTGGCAAAGTTACCTTGCCCAATAATAATATATAGTAAATGTTACCATGCCAATAACTATGCAAATGAATGACTTGAGTAGCTTTAATTAAAGCAGTTCATCTTTTAAAATTCAATACAAAGTCTCACCTCAGTTACATCATCATGTTTTAGAAATTATAGGAAGAAAAATAGATCTCAAAATTTTCAGAATGCCAGTCTTTTTTAATTAGGGAAGAAGGTTTCACTTTTCCAACTTTTCCCTTTGCTTTCTGATATCTTGACAGCACCTAGAAATTATTAAAATAAATAGTGGATAAAGAAACTCAGAGGGCCTCCAACTACAGCAAGCAGCCATGATTTTTCCTGTTTCTCTTTTAATAACCTATGCAACTAAGGAGGCCTGTCCCTTAAGTATTTATATGGACTTCAAAGCTCGTCTGGGTTCATGATGTGGATTCAAAGAGTACTTATACTATCAAAGGAAACCTTTGTTCTCCAGAAGAACCTGGTAAAAGCATATAACATGTTTCAGTTGACTACCTTTCAGCTTAGAAGGCAATTTCCAGAAACCATCCCCACCTCAGAATCAAACCCAGTACCAAGTGTTTGTCAGTCACGCCTACTTCATGAAACACATGATGTAAATAATGGGCAATCAATTTGCTAATGGCCCACGTATTTTTTCTTTCTTTTATTTCATTTTGATATTATTATCAATATGGGTGGGCATTACTCGGGGCACTTTTTCTAAAGAAAGAAACAAAAAATGTATTTTTAGTATAGGCCATGATATCATAAATACAAGCAGATATCAACACTACCAAAGTAGCCGTAGAGATTAAGTCACAGCACTCTAATAGCTATGTATTTACAGGTCATTTTTAGTTTTCTTTTATATCGTATTTAAATGATTCAATATCAATACAGTATACAAGGAAACTGAGAAAATCCAGGTGGTTACATTTGAATCATCTGTGACATTTTCAAAATTTCCCTTTGGAAAAAAATGCCATACATAAATCTTAAAAAAAAGATTGGTTGGTTTAATTCAATAAAATGTGTAAGCTGTTCTGGAATACAGAGGATTCCTATGATTGTGAAAGCAAACTCAAACCCTACATACCGCCAGCACCCCTGCCCCCTTTTCTTTTGAATGTTGTTGAAAACAAAGTGATTCTCAGAAACAGAATTTGCATTCCAGGCTGTCGGCCAGGGAGAATTTACATAGACAAGTTACACACTCTTGAAAATGGTGCTTTAGACTAGAAACCATGAGATTCTGCAAATCCAATGAAATGAGCATGATAAAGACAGTGTTATAAGATCATATAGGGGCTTTGCTTTTTTTTTAAATAATGAATTTGCTTTGGATCACTTTTTGTGAAGCAAATAGCAGCTATGACGACAGGCAGACTTGCATTCTGCACATGTATATATTGCAGTCACTTAACAGTTACTAGGCTCATCAATCAGTCCTCTGTTTCCCTCTGTTGAATCACCTAGCAACGTGCACTGGGTACCACAGAATCAAGTGCTGCTCCTGCAAGCCAATCCCAGATCAGCCCGCTGCAGATTGCCATCCTCATGGGCAAAGTCAAATTGTTTTTATTCAAACTAGAGGCCTTGACTGATGACTTTACCTTTCACTAGGTTTGTTTAGTTTTAAGCTATACCTCAGATGCAAGAAATCATACCGATAAAACAGCCAAATCTAAATAAAGGACATGCTTTGTCATCGCTAATCAGCTTTTTATTTTTAGTTGAATAGCATCAAAAGTAAACTGAGTTTGCATTTACTGCACATCTGAGGTTAATAAAACCATTCAGAATCAAGAGTAGGCCTTTAACAGTTCCCAAAGATTCATTCCAGTGATTATGCAAGAGCTTAAAGGTCAAATGGGTGCCTGGAGAGCCCAAGGCTGTTGGTGGTGATGTGGAAAAGGCATGAGCTGCTCACCAGAAGACGGTACTTTGGCAGAGATGCTATTAATTTCTGACCTTGGGCAGGTCTCCTCACCAATCTGGGGTTAACATGGCCTCATCAGTAAAATGAATGCTTTAGATTAGATGGAGGTTTTTCCATTCTGTTACTGGAGTCCCCTTCAGGAGTTAATGAGGGTTCCAGAAGGTGAGAAGCTGCTTCTTTTTGATTAGTTAGAATTCTGTTTATTAAATTTTTTCAGAGTTATTCAGGATAACTTGTTCATGAAGAAAAGGTAGTCCCAACTACTCAAGAGGTAGAGGCATGAAGATCGCTTGAGCTTTGAGTTTGGGGCCAGCCTCCCTGTGTTCTGGACAATATAGTGAGTGCCTATCTCAAAAAAAAAAAGAAACAAAAACAAAAACAAAAAAAAAAAAAGGAAGAAAAAGGAGAGTCCAGCTCTGAAAAGCATTTGAACAGGGCAATCCATGCTAATTTGCGAGTTTCTTGTACTCTGGTGGTGGTCTGCGGTATTACAAGGAGTACTGTTCCATGACATAATCCTGTGCACAAGTGGCCCAGTCTCATGGCACTGTGCAGTGCTTTCAGAGTTATTTCAGAGCTTTTATTTGGATACCTTTCATCTGAATAACTCATGTCAATATTTTATCATAATTGAATGTCCTTCCTCACATCCTCACAAGGAAAGTTAATCTATTTGAAAATAATATTTTAAGGGAAAAAGAAACTGAAAATGACCCACTTAACAAATGAGAACTAAACTATATATTGCAGTTTGATTCTTTAAAAATAAAACATTTATTTTCTCATCTAATGAGGTATGCACAGCATGATTCCATGGACACCGTAGTTTCCTTAAAGTACCCCATAAGTTTGAGGGTTGATTGCTGGGAAGGACTGAGAGAAGCACTTTTGCATCAACCTAAGCAGTGTATCTGCCCTCAGGCTTTTCTCGCTCTCCCCCATTTCAAATTGAGCTATGCTAGGTGTGGTTCTTACAGTAATACTGGTCTACTGTGGGTGACACCAGGCAATTTTTGCATACATTCTTGTAAGTTGTTGATTTCTAGTTTTTCTGAAAACTAGTGTTCGTAGCATACACTAATGGTAGCCTAGATATTCGAGCAAAAGGAAATAGCTATTTTAGTATATTTCTTCCTGATCAATCCCCATCTATGTAACACAATCCCTTCTCCTCCAGCAAAAGAATCTCCTTTGTCTCCAGCTAATATAAAGCAAAAAAGGTAGAGGGAAAAGTAAAGTTTCTACTTATGAAATGTTTCAAATTGCACTAAATAGTAAATGTAGTTTAGGTTTTAATTCTGCATGATAAAACCTCAAAGAATATTAGCAAAAATCCTATAATCTATTTGGTTAAAAGAGAAATCATTTGAATCTTAGTAGTGTGTCATTTCTTTAGATGTTCGTGTATTTTACATGCTACTAAGGATATCAGCTGCCCTCTTCACCAAAACAGAGAGAGAGAGAGAGAGAGACCCTGTAAAGTATGGTACTGTCAGATTTGCAACAAACATTTAAAGATTTTTTAAAATCTCCTTATTCTATAATTTAAAGCTAACATATGTGGTCCTTTGATAGTATAGGTACTAGCTACTCCAGTTGAGATAGCTAGATGAGTAAGGAAGAAGAAAATGAACGAAGGCATGGTTTCACCATTTGACACATGTTCAGCTGCGTGCTTTTATAGAACCTAGTCTTGAATGAGAAGAAGTAAAATTTGGCTTAATTTTAAATTAGTGCCCTTGACTAAATTACTCTAATAATGCAAGTAAATTCGTGGCATTGCTTTTTCTCTTAGTTGTATACTTGGTTATGAGCCCTTGAATCATATTAAGACATAATTCACATAAAGTTTTTTTAAAAAAAAACACTTTGGAATCAATATGCAATTTTGCTAAAATAGTATGTGTCCTCTTTTATGGTCCTCCAACTAATATCTATTGATTGTTACAACCTAATATAAGAGAAAATTACATATAAAATATGTAGTTAATATAGAGGGTTTGAAACAAAAGTTTAAGGAGAAAATAACTCAAGGAAATGCAGTAGGTATTATCATTATTTTCAGAATTTTCACCATGACTCTGCCAAATAAAAAGATGCATAAAAATGTAAAGAGGACTAAACTGAAGCATCCTTTTATCAGGGGTTTTTTAAATTTGCTACAGTTACATTGTGTTGAAGAGAGAATTTTTGAAAGTATAGAAACAAATCATACATTTCCATGTGCAAAACACCAAAGATTATGATATGCCAAGTGTTTATGATTATGTGTGCATTGATGAAATATCACAAGATTTACAGTGCAAAGTACAGGTATCCCTTCTATGTAGTAAGCAGATATGAGCATACACCCATCTGTTTCAACATTTCACTTTGCCGAAGTAGAAAGTAGTAAAATTTAGCCAAACTGCAAACCAGTTCTTTGTATTTAGAACCTAAATTTATGGAGGACTTTCAAAACTCTCCAAATTTTCAAGGCATACTAGTACTGAAGGAGAAAGTTATAAAAATCATTTATCCCTTTCTTAATTTCAACTTTTTGACAACATAAATTAATTTAATATCTTCTGTCTCTTGAGCTCTCAGAAAGAGTGTCACTAAATAACTGATTTTAGTGCCCAGAGAACTTGGGCTTACTTACTAAAGCCCCAAGATTTTTCATGCTATTTAAATATTCTGGATGCATTCCTATTATCAATGTGTTAGATACTTATATTTTAAAACATGGATCCCAAACAGAATTCAAATAACTTAGTTTTACTTTTATAACATTCTATCAAAATAGTGATGACATCAAAGGTGTACTGATAAGGAAAAGGCTTGAGGTTTTAACCTATATACTATACATTTCCCTGAAACTAGCATCTATTTTGAGGGATTTTCTGGCACACTTTTAGAATGCTGTAGTCATCTTCCTAACAATCAGATAGTCAGGCACCACTTCTTGTTGCGTTCATCTGAATTGTCTTTGGGGTACCTATATCTTCCTCCACATCTCTTTTCCTATTTTTCTGTCTTTTTGTTTCGTTTTGTTTCCAATTAGAATATATGGAAACTAGATAATCATCATTGTGAAAACTTTGGAATTATAGTTCTAAAATTAATAGTACATAGGCTCTCTTATAATTAAAGTGCATGAGTCCAACACATAGGCAGACATTATATCCATAATTCTACTTTCTAATATAAAACACACTTGCAAAGGAAAATTAGCTTTAATATTAACCTAAAAAAGGTTATACTTTTTTCAATGCACTCTGGTAATATCCATTTTGCTATTCCAAAGAATTTTTTGTCTTTTTCTTTGTTTTCTATAATGGTCTGAGTAGGTAATTCAGTCTGATAACTGAATTCCAAGTTGAGTAATATGTACACAAAAGCCAATTTAGTTTGGTAATCACAGTTAGAAATATTGGATTTGATAAACAATAAGACTATGAAGAAAAATAGCTGGTTATTTTCCTTTGTTTATATGAGAATAGAATAATTCTGCCCCATGAGACATGAAAATTAATGGCAATGAAGCAATTTTCCTTTTCTGTAAACTAATTGTCAGAGCCATTTTAAAAGTATAAAATTCATCAATGATAGACAACTAGCAGATAATAATAATATGACTTAAAATTAGCTTCAGTAAGAAATCATTGCTGCAAATTTTAATCAGTTGTTCCTGAAGCCTCTATTAGAAAATATGCTTATAGAACTTTCTATATTTAAGATGCTTCTGTCCATCATCTCAGGTTCCAAATTTAAAAGATTTCCCCACACTTGTAATTTCACAATGTGACAGCTTCAAAGATAAAGTTTGAGATGTTTAGGAAATTTGGGCTTCTACATCCCTAACTAGGTTTCTCATGATTTTAGAGCAATGTTTTTTAAACTTCATTGTGCCCAAGAATCCCTTAGGAACTTGTTAAAAATATGGATTGGTTGGATTGTCCCAAGAGATTCTGCTTCAGTAGGTTGCTTAGGACTTAGAAATGTGCATTTTAACAAGAACCTCTATAATTCTGATTCATGTGAATTAACATCTTCACCTAATGAGTTGGAAGTTATTGATAAGTAGAAAGTAGCCATGGTAATCAATTAGAGACAATATATCCTATTTAGTACATTAACCTCTGTTTCACTCTCAAATCCATATTTGCCGCTTATAAAGCATCCAGAAAGCATTGCACATATTTTATTCAAAGGAATTACAAGCACTTAAAACAGTATTTAAGATAATAAAGCAAGTATTTAAAGGGCTAGACCTCCATACCAAAGATAGAGAGGACTCTCTAACAATATAAAAGACTTCCAACAATACAAAACAATGGGATGCTCAAAACCTAACTGGTTTCTTAAATCTGGACTATATAGAGAAATCTATTTTTCTTTCTGTTTTGAGTATATGAATTATTCCTTTTTGTGAACCAAGTCACAGATGTCCTTTTTTTCCATGTGTACTTAAAACTTTTCTCTACTTAACTTTAGAGCAACCATCTAAACCTGAAATTGTAAGCAAAGCACCGTTTCTCGAAACAGAGCAACTCAAAAAGGTGAGAGGTTGTTTTTGATTGACTATTTTTAGTCTTGTGTTACGTGCCTTCTCCTGGCCCCAGATGGCAGGACGAATGAGATGGACTTTGCTCTTGTGGAGCTGACAGTATTGCAGGTGCCCATCAGCAAGAATGCAGGGGCACCATGAGAACACCATGCCCACTGACCCTGTGGCCGTGGCGATGTGAAGGAAGGTGTAGTTGTTTCTGGAGGGAGCTGTCTTTCTTATCTGAATGAACTGAATGTTTAATAGAGTCAATGAAAGATGAATGAATTTTCTCTAGACAAAAGATACAAAGGGCTTTCAGCAATATGGAATAATGAGATGTGAAAGGAAATGACATGTCTGGGAAACATCAACTTTTGGCATTTCAGGAAATTTGGGTGCTAAGAATGAAAGCAAGAGAGTACAGAAAGAGATAAGTCTGGAGAGGTGAAGGAAGGCTGAATGACGACACATCTCATATGCCACGTAGGGAGTTTAGACTTTATTCTGTTGACAAATTATAGGAAGTTTGAAATAAAGGTGTGAGAAGAGCAGGTTTGAACACTCACCGTAGCAGAAGTATGAAGGGAGGCTGTATTCAAGTGGGGAACGAGGTTCCATATCTGAGCACATCAGAAGAACAATAATCTCAATTTCACTACAATAGCAAAATTTTTCCCTATGTGTGTGTGTGGAACCAAGTTCTTTGAATCAGATTAAATTTTGCTGCATAATACTATTTGATAACTATGGAGTGTTAAAGTTAAAACACATTTGAACAAAGTGATAGAGATTGTATAGCACGGGAAGTATATAAAAGTCTGAAATATATGTAGTATGAAATGGAAGAGACAACTCCATTTGAACACTAAATGATTCTTGCATATTAAGATCTATAAACTGAACCAGGTGTGGTGGCACACACCTGTAATTCTGGTAATTGGGAGACTGGGACAGGAGGACCACAGGTTCAAGGCTAGCCTCAGCAACTTAGTGAGGTTCTCAGTAACTTAGTGAGATCCTGTTTCAAACTAAAAAATAAACTAGGGCTGGGGGTGTAGCTCAGAGGTAGAATGTCCTTGTGTTCAATCCCCAGTACCACACACACACACACACACACACACACAAAAATTCTATAAACTCTTAATAGTTAAAGTTAATGTAGTTTTATTATGTTACTTAATGTTTAAACTGAATAGTGTCAAAAGAAACTTGGCAATGCCTTTAAATGACTGTGCTTTTATTAATACTGGCAGGATCTATTGCATATCTAAAAATGGGTAAAAGAGCATATATTTTTTTAAAAAGCATTTATCTTTATACAAGAGAGTGTGTATTCAGTCCCGAGTCAGTGTTGGAAAATAAATGGGTCAAGATACTGCATTTGCTGAATATTCTGGAGCTTCCGAGTTGACAACCCTTCGTTGAAACAAAGAAATAACATTTCCTTTTTATCTTCCAGTTGGGCGACTGCATTTCAAAAGACAGTTAC
>PVJS01054542.1:0-12926 GCA_004027185.1 Glis glis | reverse complement strand
TGTGGAAAAGTAGGAACTCTACTACACTGTTGGTGGGATTGCAAATTAGTGCAACCGCTGTGGAAAACAGTGTGGAGGATCCTCAGAAGAATGGGAATGAACCTACCGTATGACCCAGCAATACCACTTCTAGGCATCTACCCAAAAGAATGGAAACCAAACTACCAGACTAATGCATGCATTTCTATGTTTATTGTTGCACAATTCACAGTTGCCAAACTTTGGAACCAGCCAAGGTGTCCATCAACCAACGAATGGATTGCAAAACCATGGGATATATACATAATGGAATTTTGCACAGCCATATAGAAGAGCAAAATTACATCATTTGCAAGGAAATGAAGGGAACCGGAGAACATTATGCTTAGTGAGATTAGTCAGTCACAAAAAGTGAAAAGTCGGATGCTCTCCCTAATATGTGGAAGCTAGGAAGAATGGGACTTAGAAGGAACTCCAGACAAAGAAGGAGAAAACTTTAGATGAGCAAAGAAGGCGACCTAACTGAGGGAAATGGGAGGGGGGAAGAGGGAAATACACTAATGCACATGATGTATATACACAAATTTATCAGAATCAATCACTAATCTGAGCATGAAAAGGAGGGAAGGGGGAGGGAATAGGGTGGGATTTGAGGGAGGGCTAAATGAGCGATGTGCGCATGCATGCTTCTGCTACCCTGACACCAAAATGTAGGATTACAATGTACCAATAAATGAATATTAAAAAAAGAAAATATGGGGCATGCAGGACAATTCTTAGATCCCGAATCCAGTCATGTGTCTTGTGCAATTAAGTGTTCAAAAGAGGCCAGGCATGGTGGCGCATGCTCGTAGTCCCAGTACTTGGGAGGCTGAGACCAGAGGATCAGGGTTCGCGGCCAGCCTCAGCTACTTAGTGAGGCCCTCCGCAACTTCGTGAGACCCGGTTTCAAAATAAAGGATAAAAAAATAGGGCTGGGGGTGTAGCTCGGAGGTAGAATGCCCCTGGGTTCAATCCCCGGTACCGCAAAAAATAAATGTGTTCAAAAGAGGCTTTGACTGATGGGGAAAATTAGAAGGTATACTTCTTCAGCTATATGAGCTGGGGTCTGGATTCAGCTCACAACTCCCTCTCTGGTTCTTTTATTGCATTTGATGCTCTTGAAGGTCTTGTAGCCTCACCCCATGTTCACATGACCCAACAGCTGCAATATGGAAAACAGAGAGAAGGTGGCTGGATTTTTGCAATGCAGAAAAAAGTTCCTATCTTCCTTTAGGGGAGCATCCTCACAAGAAAGGTCTTGTGACCAACTCGCTGACATTTCTCCCATTGTTTTCTTTGGTGAATTTTCAAACCTACATATGAACCTGGGTTAAAGATCACTTTGTGGCCGGGCATGGTGGTGCACACCTGTAATCCCAGTATTTGAGGCTGAGACAGGTGAATCGCAGGTTCAAGGCCAGCCTCAGCAAAAAAAAATAAAAGGCTCATGTACCTGCTAGTGTGTACACACTCATATGTGCACACATATATACAGAATGCGTCTTGAAAGAATGATAATAAGATTCAAGCAGCACTCAGAGGAACGGATGAAGAGGGCTGACACTTTTTACTTCATGAATGTCTGAAATTGGTATGACTAGCATATTCTATTTGTATAAGAACCAAATTTTATAAAACGTTATACCACCTAGACAGTGTTTGGAAGATTTTACAAGAATATATTCTTGTAAAAATTCAAGTGCAAAAGTATCTGAGTCTAAGGAACTGTCCCTTTCTCTGTTGTATAATCATATTCTTCTCCCTTCCTGGAGGAAGACACTGTTATATTTAGTGTGTTTTATCCAAAATCAATATATATATGATTTTAGGACTTTTACCCCAAAACAGGATTATATAACCAGGAGGTTTTGCAATTTTGCAGTTTAATTCTATTGATCTACTTTTTTGTGGTACTGGGGATTGAACCCAGGGACATCCTATCACAGAAGTACACCACCAGCCCTATTATATTTTATTTTTAAACAGGTCTCATTAAGTTACTGAGCATTGGCCTTGAACCTGCAATCTTCCTTTCTCAGCCTTCCAAATACTGGGATTACAGGCATGTGTGCCTAGCTCAGTTTACTCTGTGTGTGTGTGTGTGTGTGTGTGTGTGTGTGTGTGGTACTGTGGTATTGGGCATTCTACCTCTGAGCTACACCTACAGCCCTCCCTTTTTTTTTGCAATACCGGGGATTGAACCCAGGGGCATTCTACCTCCACCCCCAGCCCTATTTTTTATTCTTCCTTTTTTTTTTTTTTGTGGTACCGGAAAAAAGTAAGGAAGTCCTTTTGAGCACTGGCTGAATTGCAGAGCACCCCGGGAAGCAGAGCCCAGAGGATCCGGATCCTTCCAGCCGCATCAGCATGAGGGGAGGGGGCTCTCACCTGCCTGGACCTTCCAATTTATTCTTTGTTTTCAAGACCCACATCAGCATCTTTTTAAACCTGAATTAGCCAGGTGTTGATGGCCCATGCCAGCAATCTCAGAACTTCAGAGGCTCAGACAGGAGGATCAGAGGTTTGAGGCCAGCCTCAGCAACTTAGTGAGACCCTGTTTCAAAAGTAAAAAGGGTTGGGGGTAGAGCTCAGAGGTAGAATACCCCTGAGCTTAATCCCCAGTTTAATCCCTGGGTTTAATCCCCAGTACTAAACACACACACACACACACACACACACACACACACACACACACAGCAATATCACTAGAAACAGGAGCTTACTAGCTAAGGCGGTAACAGCCAGGCAGAGTGTCCACCTCCTAAGTAACTGCAGAAACACCAGTGGCTGCTGCTGCACCTTCCACTCTTGCAGCTAAGACACAGTCACACAGGAAGTGACAGAAGGGCCACTCCACAAGGGTCCCAGGAGGTCTGCCTCTGGGGGACTGGGAAGGGAAGAGCAGGCATCAGAAAAGGTCTTTGAGGAGGGCAGTGCCATCTCCCCAGACCTGGCCTCTCCCAGGCCTGTGCTTTGGAATTTTTGTTCTTTTACCCTTCAAAGGTTTTCCATTTCACTGTTTTTGTTTGTTGTGGTAAAAAAAGAAAGGAAGAACCGAATTCCTGATGAAGGCTCAGTGCTGTGAAGCCACAGGTGAGCTCTTTGCCAACCACCGCAGAAGGGAGAAGAGCGGCAAAGAAACAAGTGTGGTCGTGAAGACACGAGAGACCGTGGTCGGTAGCCAGGGAGATTCCGTAAATGCTAGAGCTGGATGAAAGTATCCGAAGTTCTCTACACTTGTATTCTAACATGCACGGTGCGAGTTTCTACAGCATTTACTATTTTCTATGAGATGAGCGTGGTACTAAATCTAATCCTCTCTGGTACTGCCATATCCCCACCATGAAGAAGATTTAGTATCCCTAGACACCTGAAAGGAGTTCCTTTGTTTAATCTATATCATCGATGTCACATTTGGTATCAAATGCAAGATAGGAGAGCTCAAGGTTATGACATGGTTTCTATTAAATAAGCGTTTTTACTTTAAGTCATGGGTTCTGCGGTATTGCCAGCACTGGCTGGGTCCCTAGATGGTGTGACGTCATCGATAGGTCACAATGTGCTGCTGCGGCCTTAGCTGGTCTCCCACAACTCAGATGTCCTGAGCACTGGTCAGGATAGCGTCTTGGTGAGCACAGCTTCTCATAATATTTGTTGTTTTTGAAAGTACAGTTTTCATTCTTTGCCGTCAACAACTACATCTCTGAGAGCAGAGTTTCAGAGGGAAAGTCACCTGATTTGAGTAACTCTCCCAAGAGTTGAATGATGAAGAGGAAACAGAAGACGAAACATCTGGAGAGCCAATGCACCCCCCAGCCTACAAAGAAGCTGAAAGGTGTGTGTGGCACATCCTCTGGACTCCAGGCCACCAGGAATTGCCTTCTGAAAGGGTGGGAGAGAGGATTTCTAGATTGTGGTGGAGACGGGGAGGAGAGAGAGATAAAAAGTGAGAGAAGTGACTGGAGGAGGGCAGGAGGGAGAGAGAGATGCGCGTGTGGACACTGCTCAGGTCTTCTGAGGAAGGAAACTGGAGACTAAAGAGAAGAGGATCCAGGTCTTGTCTGGCTTAGGACTCAGGCTGCCCGCACCAAGTCACTCTGTGTGGTTGGTCTAGACTAATTTTTCTTTCAATTAATGTAGTCCTATAAAATGATGTTGGCAGGTATGGTGGTACATGCTTGTAATCTCAGAACACAGGATGCTGAGACAGGAGGATTGCAGTTTCAAGGACAGCCTCAGCAATGTAGCGAGACTTTCAGTAACCTTCCAAGACCCTGTTCAAAACAAAATTAAAAAGGGCTGGGGTATAGGTTGGAGGTAGAATGTCCCTGGGCTCAACTCCCAGAACCACACACACACACACACACACACACACACACATACTTACACACAAAATTAAAAGCAAGGTTTTCTCTTCTTTTCTTCTCTTATTTTTGGTGGTGTTGGGGATGGAACCCAGGGGGCATTCTACTTCCAGCCCTATTTTTCATTCATTATTTTGAAACAGGGTCTCACTAGGTTGATGACAGTCTCACTATTTTCCTGGTCCATCCTTGATCCTCCTGCCTCAGCCTCCCAAGTACTGTCATTACAAGTGTGAGCCACCATGGCCAGCTTTGACGTTTTTAATTCCTCCTCCCCCCCAAAGTTAGAAGGCATGACCATACGTCTTAATACAGTTTTGCGCTCACCGGGTCACCTTCTTACATTCTTTGCCAGTGAGGGACTGGGCCTTCTAATATGCCTGATGCTGGATTTATTATGAAATGATTTTTTTGGAGAGCATAATTCCCTGTTGCCCTTTGTTCAAATGCCATGTTTTGGGGGGTAGGGTGCTGGGGATTGAGGCCAGGAATGTTTTGTCTCCGAGCTACATCTCCAGCACCCTCCCTTTTCTTGTTTTAGTTCTCACTTTTGAAATAGGGTCTCACTAAATACAGGTCTCTCTGAGATGCTTAGGTTGGCCTTGAACCTCTGATCTTCCTGTTTCCACCTCTCAAGTACTGGGATTACAGGGGTGGGCCACTATGCCCAGTTCCCTGTGCTTTTCTTGCAAGTTTGACACAGGCACAGCAGTTGACCTTCTGGAGACTTCTCTGAGATATGGGGGTGATGGTGCTGTGTTGTCCATCTGCTGGTAGAGCCAAGTGAGGGTATCAGGCACCACCTCCCACTCCTGCTCCTGCTCTTACAGCCATCTTCTGTCTTCTAGCCATGGCAGAGAGGGTCGCAGCCTGACTTTTCAAAGCAAGTGGGAGCCCCTTTAGGTGGCTGGGGTTTGCCGGATAATTCGCCACCCAATTGTTCAGGGTCTCAGGCCCCTGCACAGGATCCTGTTTCTAAATAAAAAGTAAAAATGGCAGGGGGAGTTGCTAGAAGGTAGAGTGCCCCTGGGTTAAATCCCCAGTACCAAGAAAAAAAAAAAAAAGCAGCCGCTCCTGTGTGGAGCACTTTCCTAGAGTGTGTGCCCCTGGGATTGATCCTCAGTTCTTCAAAGAAAATGCAAACTTTGCCGGCGGGGAGGGGTGGGAGAGGAGATAGGGCGTGACAGGAGGGAGGGGCCGGCGGCAGAGCCCCCTCCCCAGGCAGCCAGCGTGGCCACGTGCGGGCTTCTCCCTCCGTGCTCCAGCTCCGTGGCTCCTGCGCTCCAGGCGCGTCTCAGGCATCGGGGATGGCCACAGGTATGGATGGCTCCCGGGGACCTGGCCTCGCCAAGGCCGCGTTGGTCGTCCCCCCGGGGCAGCCCAGGGGATCAGCACCGCAGATGCTCTGCACCCGCCTGGCGCTGTCTGGGACGGTCTTTCTCAGCCTGGGCGTGATCTACCTCCACATCGGTAAGCGCCATCGCGCCCCCTCATCTCGGGTCCCCCCCAAAGTTGGCTTCATTGGGGAGGGAGTGGAGAAGCGGGGTGCGTGAGCGGTGGGCGCCCAAGGCGGCGGGGCTTCAGCCATGGAGACTGGTGGGGTGCTTGGGGGTCACCTGGGCAGATGTGGACAACCTGACCCTCTGTCTTCAAGCACCGACCCTAACCGGAGGTGGCGGAGGGAGGGCTGCTGCGCGTGTGGCAGATCCTTTGTGTTTTGATACCAGCACCCCCGGGCCCCCGCCCCTCACCCTGTCTCTGGAGCACTTTGGGAGTTGAGCAGAGGCCTGCGGGTGCGCAGAGGGGACCAGGTGGCCACCAGCGCCCAGTGCGGGCCCAGAGGTGGCCTTGGGGTCGCTCTATCCCCAGGTGTAGGTGTCTTAAGTGTTACTCCCACCGCCCGCAGGTTTTATGCATCCTGGCCAGTGCCCTGTCGCCCTTCGCACATGCTCCTCCACCATCTTTGAAGCTGGTAGGACTGATTGGCTCCTGCCTGTTTCCACTTGGTGTCCAGCTCCCCTTTTAAATTTGATAAAGAAGCCGGGCGTGGTGGCGCACGCTTGTAATCCCAGTACTTTGGGAGGTGGAGACCGGAGGATCCAGGTTCGCGGCCAGCGTCAGTTCGCGCACGCGCTCTCTCTCTCTCTCTTTTCTCTCTCTCCCTGTCTCTTTCTCTCTCTCTCTCTCTCTCTCCTTGTGAGGCCCTCTGCAAGTTCGTGAGACCCGGTTTCAAAATAAAGTATAAAAAAATAGGGCCGGGGGTGTAGCGCGGAGGTAGAACGCCCCTGGGTTCAATCCCCGGTACCGAAAAAAAAAAAAAAAGATAAAGAATGTGCAGCCAGGCGTGGTGGCCATGCCTGCAATCCCAGTACTTTTGAGGCTGAGAGAGGAGGATTGCAGGTTCGTGGACAGCCTCGACACAGGATCAGAAAAAGAATCTTCAAAGTAGTCATTCCGGAGATTCATGTCCAGAGTATAAGACTATCCATTTTCCCCAGTGCCATTTGTTTAAGAGACGATCCTATCGCTAGTGTATGTTATAGTTACCTTAATTGAACATCATTTGCCTGTAAGTTTGCACGTTTGTTTCTGGGTTATATATTGTGTTCCATTGGTCGGTATTTTGTTTTCCTTTGCATATGGTGCTGTTTTGGTTACAATCACTTTGTAGTACGTTTTGAAGTTGGGTGTTGTAATGCTTTATTTTTATTTATTTATTTATTTTTTGCGGTACCGGGGATTGAACTCAGGGGCATTCTACCTCCGCGCTACACCCCCAGCCCTGTTTTTTATACTTTATTTTGAAACCGGGTCTCACGAAGTTGCGGAGGGTCTCACTAAGTAGAGAGAGAGAGAGAGAGCTGAGGCTGGCCGCGAACCTCGATCCTCCAGTCTCCGCCTCCCAAAGTACTGGGATTATAAGCGTGCCCCACCACGCCCGGCTGTAATGCTTTATTGTTTTTTTCTTTTTTCCTTGGATTGCTTTGGTTATTCAGGGTCTTTTGTAGTTAGTTCCATGCAAATTTTAGGAATTCTTTTCCTATTTCTCTGAAAAAAGTCATTACTTTGACAAGAAAGTTAATGAATCTGTAGATTGCTTTGGGTACAGTGGACATTTGAAGAATATTAAATCTTCCAATCATTGATCCTGGGAGATCTTTCAGTTTCTGTTTCCTCTTCATTATCTTTAATTGGTGTTTTTTAGTTTTCAGCAGAGATATCATTCGCTTCTGTGATTCCATTATTCCTAGGTATTTATTTTTGGTGGGCATTTATTGTGAATAGGACCGCGTGTCTTGATTTCTTTCTTGGTAATGTTGTTATTTGTGTCACAAAAAGGTATTGAGTTTTGCATGTTGATTATTTTTACTGTGTTCCTGCTGTGGATAAGACTTCCATCTCTATACTGAAAGAGAGTGGTGAAGCTTGGCTTTGTGGTGCACACCTGTAATCCCAGTAATTGGGAGGCTTATACAGGAGGATCTCAGATTGGAGCCCAGCTAGCCTCAGAAATTTGGACAGACCCCCAGCAACTTAGAAAGAGACCTTGTTTCAATAACAATAATAGAGCCAGGCTTGGTGGCACACGCTTGTCATCCCAATACTTTGGAGGCTGAGACAGGAGGATCCCCGTTCGTGGCTAGTCTTAGCAACTGATTGAGGCCCTCTGCAACTTAGTTACACCCTGTTCAAATTAAAGAATAAAAAATAGGGATGTGGGTGTAGCTTGGAGGTACAATGTCCCGGGGTTCAATCCCCAGTACCAAAAAAAAAAAAAAAAACATAATGAAAGCAAAAAGAAAATAAAATGAAAAAAAAATAAGAAAAAGAGTGGTGAAAGTGGACACCCTTGTCTTGTTCGTCATCATAGAGAATATGATTTTGGCTCTTCCCCCTTTAGTAGAATGTTGACTATGAGTTTTCAATATGTAGATAGACTTTACTATGTTGAAGTGTGTCCTTCTACACCTTTTCCTGAGGATTTTCATCCTGATGGATGCTACATTTTCTGGAATGCTTTTTGTACATCTATTGAGACGACCGTATAGTTTATATCCTTTGCTGTCTTGATGTAATGCTCTACATTTACTGTTCTGTGTACTTTAGTCCTTGTATTCCTAGGGTAAATCCCACATGACTATGGTCTATAATATCTTTATGTGCTGTTGGCTTGAATTTTCTATTATTAGGTTGAGAGAGTTTGCATCTTTGCTCATTGTGGCTATTGGCCTGCATCTTGTTTGTATCCTTGTCTAGTTTTGGTACCATGGTAATGCTGGACCCACAGAAGATGTGTGGAAGTGTTCCCTCCTCTAACTGGTACTTATTGTATCTCTCCCTCAGAACTCCTCTTTCTTTCTTGGATAAATCGCTACCATACTTTTTACCTTTGATGCACAATCTTCCAATGACTGCTTTGCATACATTTGCTAAAAGGTTCAAAAAGGCCAAGTGTGGTGGTGCACCCCTGTAACCCCAATACTTGGGAGACAGGAAGATTGCAGGCTTGAGGCCAGCCTCAGCAACTTTGCAGGACTCTCAGAAATCTGCTCAGACTCTGTTTGAAAACTTGTTTGTTTCTACAAATGAATGAGAACATGTGATGTTTGTGTTTTTTTTTTGTTTGTTTGTTGTGCTGGGAATTGAACCCAGGGACACTCGACCTCTGAGGTGCACCCCCAGCCCTAGTTTTTGGTTTTTATTTTTTTTTAATTTTTTTTTATTTTTTATTTTTTTTGCGGTACTGGGGATTGAACCCAGGGGCATTCTACCTCCGAGCTACACCCCCGGCCCTATTTTTTATACTTTATTTTGAAACCGGGTCTCACGAAGTTGCGGAGGGCCTCACTAAGTAGAGAGAGAGAGAGAGAGAGAGAGAGAGAGAGAGAGAGAGAGCTGAGGCTGGCCGCGAACCCAGATCCTCCGGTGTCTGCCTCCCAAAGTGCTGGGATTACAAGCATGCGCCACCACGCCCGGCTTTGGTTTTTATTTTGAAACAGGGTCTCACTAAGTTGCAGAGGGCCACACGAAGTAGCTGAGGCTGACCATGAACCTGTGATCCTCTTGTCTCAACCTCCCAAGTACTGGGAGTACAAGCGTGTGCTGCCACACCCGGCTGCATTCAGTTCTTTTTGGCACATCAGAAAAGGACAATTTCAGGGCATGGTGGTGCACATTGGTTGAATTTACATCTATGATCTTTAATTTACTTCAAGTGTGACCTCGAGCAGTCTAGGATGCTGAGCTCGGGTCATCTAATCTATCAAATGTGGACAGTTAGCTAGGCGTGCTGGTGCACACCTGTTATCCCAGTACTTGGGAAGCTGAGACAGGAGGCTTGTGGGTTGGAGGCCAGCTTTAGCAACTTGGCGAGACTTTCAGTAACTTAGTAAGCCCCTGCTTGACAGTGAAAATAGGGCTGGGGTATAACTCAGAGGTAAAATTCCTATGGGTTTAATTTCTAGTATTACACCAAAACAATGTGTGCATATGTCTATATATGGACAAACCACAGAGGCCACGTGTGAGAAGAAAATGAAGTGTGCACACCAGATACGGAAGTGGCGCAAAGTCACCTGTATGGAAAGAAATGATGTCTGCTGTTGCAGTTATAAATTTCTTTGTACATGTGACTTGGTGACTTAATGCAGTTAATCACCTGTGGTGATGCCGCCTAGAAGAACAAAAAACCTCTTACAATATTAGAATCTTTTAGCAATCTCTTGATAGAACTCTGGTGGTATTTTAAGACTTTTGTAGAATTTCCCAATATAGGTATACATGTCATAGCTGGGCTTGGATGCTTTTTTTTATTTATTCATTTACTTAGTTATTTATTGGTGCTGGGGATTGAACCTGGAGGCATTCTATCTCTTTGCTACACCCCCAGCTGATTTTATTTCTTCCTTGGAAACAGGGTCTCACTAGGTTGCTGAGAGCTTCCCTAAATTGCTGAGGCTTTCCTTGAACCTGCAATCAATCCTCCTGTCTTAGCCTCCCAGGTACTAGGTTACAAGCGTGCATCACCACCACGCCTGGCTCACATCTATATTTAGATGCCGCCAAGGAGAAGTCTGTAAAGGAGACAGAGCAAGTTAGGGGATGGAAAGCCAGGTAAATGTAATGATGTTGATTTCTTTTTTTTTTTTTTTTGCCGTACCATGGATTGAACCCAGGGGCATTCTACCTCCGAGCTACACCCCTGGCCCTATTTTTTATACTTTATTTTGAAACCAGGTCTCACGAAGTTGCCGAGGGCCTCACTAAGCAGCTGAGGCTGGCCATGAACCCGGATCCTCCGGTCTCTGCCTCCCAAGTACTGGGATTACAAACGTGCGCCACCACGCCCGGCCTGATGTTGATTTCTGAGAAGAGCTGCTGGCAAAAAGGAAGGTCGGGCCTTGTGTGCTGAAGAAAGAAAGTGAGCAAGAGGGTGACCAAGGACTGATCATTAGATTTGTCTCCATGGAGGTTCCTGATGCTGTCAGTAGATTCAGGTGGTGGGGACCACAGCTGATGGAATGAGTTCTGTGAGAATAGAAGTTGAGGGAGTTGAGAAAAATACTATATGTTTCTTTGTATGACTAAGGAGGATGAGATGAAGCGATGCTGAGCCAGGGCATTAACAGTGGTGGTCTCTGAGATGTGAGGATGGTGTCATTCCAGAAAGTCTGCATTTTTCTCTTGTTTGTGGCCTGAGACAATATATCTGTGTTATGCCAAGTCTGCCCTCAGATTAGCATGACATCTCTCCAGGTCAAATATTTAGCTGAATTTTAAGAATCGCTCTATGTACTTATTAGGGTTATCGGAGAACTCCTCCAAGTCTGCTTTTATTGTCCTACTGTCATTAGAATACAAGGGCATGTGTGCTTTTTGAAGACCGAACTCTGAAGCCGATTCCTATAGAGGCAACGGGGTGGAGGAAGCAGAGCCTGAGGTGATTGTATCTTGACAGGCAGAAAATGTGAGTGTCAGGGGTGTGTGAGACAGCAGACAGGCCAGGGTAAAGAAGAGAACTCGATGGTGATGAGTCCGACTCTGGAGTGGGGTGGGTCTAACTGCCTTGGGAATGCAGGATCTGCCTTGACCTCACAGACATTATGATTATGAGAGTGCAAAGAGTGCTTGCTTGCAAATAGGGCACTTCAGAGCACTTTCCTAAACGTCAGTAAAACAGATCTACCCGTTTGAGAGTATCTGGTCTCCATGCGGCTGACTTCCTATCAGATACTCACACCTGGCCACAGGCCAAGCACAGGCTGGTCTACTAGAGTGGGGACAGGGTATGACTGAAAGCCAGACCGACAGGGCACGTGTGAAACTGGAGTGTGATCACATGGGACTTGGCTGGCAACTCACCCTAAAGCCACCCCCAAGTTCTCCTAGCATGTTTTGCACCAGCACCCCGGTGTTTCCAAAATGTACTTAATAAGCTGGAAAACAGCAAGTTGAAGAATTTATTAATTAGTGTGTGGTGCTGGGGATTGAACCCAGTGTTGTTCTGCCTCTGAGCTACACCCCCAGCCCTTTTTATTTTTATCCAGGGTCTTGCTAAGTTCTTGATACTGTTGCTAAATTAATTGTTAGGCTGGCCTTGTGACCCTGCGATCCTCCAGTCTCAGACTCCCAAGTATGGGGATACAAGCTTGTGCCACCACGCCCGGCTCCATTATTATTTTTAAATTAAATTCTTTCCTTTTCCATATAATTTTCCTGCTCTAGGTACCTGATCCCAATTTGCTTATAATTCTCTCTAGTTTTAGAGGGAGAAATTAAAACGTATTTCTCCTTCTTACCACATTTAAACCTATAGAAATTATTGCTTCACTTGAATTCCACAAACTGTTTTAGGCTGCCTTGTGATTTTCTTTTTGGCAGTGACAAGGGGAGGTTCCATACCAGGCTGCCACGGACCTGCCTCTGCCAGAACCTCCCTAAGTATGTGAGGCTGGCTGCAAACCCGGCGATCCTGCTGTCTCAGCCTCCACATTACTGGGATTACAAACATGCGCCACCACGTCCTCCTGAGAATCTTATTTTCCAAATATGATACATTGTACTGGACTAGTAACTGCCTGCTTTATAAAGTGTACAGTTAATATAATATACACGTTGCAGAATCCTCATTATATGAATTAAAAACCACACGTCTCAGCTGACCTGCATCCACCAGCCACAAGAGGGCAGCATCTCACTTTCTCTTAGGCAGGAGTAGCATGCATTCCATCTTTGAAATCCCATCTCAGTTCGTGTGAGGGCCACTACTTCCTTCTTAGCACCAGTACTTCATTCTCAGGCTCAGAACCTCCTTCTTAGCACCCTGTATTTTCCTGTGATTTGGGACCTCCGTAAAAGTTCCAGGGCTTATTTTGGTGGAAGGGTACATCCTTCTTTCTGACCTGGAGATTTCTTGGTTGCACAGAAAGTCCTCTCTCTGACCCGGAACGTTGAGGTGCCAGTACCACTTTATCTTACCCATAACTTTCTTGGTTGCACAAGGAAGTGTCTTACCCGGAACATTCTTCATTGCACAGGAAG
>PVJS01054541.1:0-12926 GCA_004027185.1 Glis glis | reverse complement strand
ACACACACACACACACACACACACACACACACACACACACAACCAGTGCCTTTATGGGGCCTCTGAGCCCCTCCCCTGCCCAACTCTCCTTCACCCACAAGATTCTACAGACCTCATCCTTCTCACCATTCTTTTTTTTTTTTTTTTTGCGGTACTGGGGATTGAACCCAGGGACATTCTACCTCTGAGCTACACCCCCAGCCCTATTTTTTTATTCTTTAATTTGAAACAGGGTCTCACTAAGTTGCAGAGGGCCTCACTAAGTAGCTGAGGCTGACCGGGAACCTGAATCCTCCTGTTTCAGCCTCCCAAGTACTGGGATTACAAGTCTCCCAAGTACAGGGATTACAAGCGTGCACCACCACGCCTGGCTTCTCACCATTCCTTAAACGCGCCACTCCTTTTTCTATGCCAAACTCTTCCAACATACTGTTCCTTCTGCCTGGAAAGCCCAGCCCTTCTTTACTCTCTTTGCCTTCTCAGCTCTTAGGATCTTTCAGGTCTCAAGCCTATATATCACATCCTCCAGGAGCCCTGGGCCCTTTTGCCATCTAGTGCATATGCTTCCATCTGGCCTCTCTCCAAATACCCTATTTTTTCTCCTTGAGCACTGGCCTCAAATTCCAATCCTGCAGACCCTGGTAGCATCGCTCCTCCAGTAGCTGTTGGTCTGGAAGCCCCATGAGAGCAGGGACCACACTGATTATGTTCAATAGAGTCTTCACTGGTACCCAAGTCGTGATTGGCAATAAATAAGTATTTGTTCAATGAATGATTGATTACAAGATGGCCTAGCCAAACATGGCAGAGAACCCAGACCCCTAGACACCCCATCTCCTGTTCTTGTCGGCAACCTTGGGCTTTCCCACATTTGATTTCCCCAGATCCTCCTGAGGGAGGCGGTTTGTACAGGGGAAAGTATCTGATAGCCCCGACTCAACTCCTAGCATGGCCGGAGCCATCTGTGGACAGGGGGCTTTTTTGTGTTACCTTCAGCTTTCTCATCTATGAAATGGATGGTTCCTACTGGGGTGGGTGTAAGGACTGAGTGAGTAGCTGAGAGCCCAGAGTCACGAAAGATGCTGGAGACATCGAAGTGTCCATCACTCTTAGCAGCAGCAGTGAGACCCTAGGGTGAAAAGTTAGCAACACATTAGTGACTCAAAGCATTAGCCCTGCTGGGTGCAGTGGCACGCATCTGTAATCCCAGTACTTGGGAGGCTGAGACAGGAGGATTGCAGTTTGAGATCAGCCTCACAACTTAGACCCTGCTTCAAAATGAAAAATAAAAGGGTTGGGGTGTAGCTCAGAGGTAGAATGTTCTTGGGTTCAATCCCCAGTACTGAAAAAGAAAGAAAGAAAGAAAGAAAAAGAGAGAGAGAGAGAGAGAGAGAGAGAGAAAGAAAGAAAGAAAGAAAGAAAAAAAGAAAGAAAGAAAGAAAGAAAGAGAAAGAAAGAGAAAGAGAAAGAGAAAAAAGGATTAGCCCTGGAACACATTTGCCTGAGTTCAAGTTCAGCTCTGCCAGTGACTAGCCCTGAAACCTTAAGCAAAGGAAGTTGGCTTTCTGAGCCTCAGTTTCCTCATCAGTAAAACAGGAATAATAAAAGTAGCCCCCTATTTAGAGTTCTGGCCCAGAGCAAGTGCTAGGTTAGCTGATCTTGTCATCCATCTCTGTACTTCAACATTGACTGGGCATGTAACAGGCAGAGGAGAAACCAGTGCTCAGTGGTTAAGAGGGGGGCTGGAGCTAGGCGTTGTAGTGCACAACTGTAGCCCCAGTACTTGGGAGGCCAGCCTCAGTAACTTAGCAAGACCCTGTTTCAAGATTAAAAAAAAAAAGCCGGGTGTGGTGGCGCACACTTGTAATCCCAGTACTTGGGAGGCTGAGACCAGAGGATCTGGGTTCACAGCCAGCCTCAGCTACTTAGTGAGGCCTCTGCAACTTAGACCCTGTTTCAAAATAAAGAATAAAAAAATAGGGCTGGGGATGTAGCTCGGAGGTAGAAGTCCCTGGGTTCAATCCCCGGTACCAATAAATAAATAAATATTAAGTAAGTAAATGGAGGGCCACGGTTAGAGGTTTCCAGTCCTAGGGGCTGTGGGAAGAAAGAGGCAATTTTAATCTCCTTTGAAAGTGGCAGAGGGAGGGGTCTGGGATCAAATGACAAAAGATTAAGTGGCAAGGTGACTTCAGGAAGTAGCAGGGGCAGGCCATTCAAGTCCACAAGGCCTAGGAGGGTTGGGGGGGATTATATAACTGGGCTGTGGCCAGTGTCCAGGGGACCAATTTGGGAGGACCATGTCACAGAACATGGTCTTCTTCCCCAGGGCTTCCTGATGTCCCCCTTGGGTCCAGCTCAAAGGCAAAAGTGATATGATTTGGTTCTCCCACTGTTCCCTCCCCCCTCCCCTCCCCCAGAGGCTACTTAAGGATGCCCTGGGACCAAGTGCTGGGGATTGTGGGAAGGTGGGTGCATGAGTGTGTTGGGATCCAGGAGCAGCCTAGCAACAAAGACATTTCTGTATCCCTGCTCCCCCTTCAGTGCTCAGCATTGGGGAAGGAGGCTTCTGGGAAGGCCAGGTCAAAGGTCGTGTTGGCTGGTTCCCCTCAGACTGCCTGGAAGAGGTGGCAAACCGCTCCCAGGAGGGAAAGCAAGGTAAGGAGAGACTGTCTCCCAGTGCTCCCTAGAATCCTCATGGCCCTTCCTTTCCCCCTCCTGGTGGGAGTGGGGTGCTGAGAGGCAGAGGGAAGCCTGGGGGGGAATCCTAGATTCCAAAGCCAGGATCCAAAGTTGTCTTTCATCCCCTGCAGAAAGCCGCAGTGACAAGGCCAAGAGACTTTTCCGGCATTATACCGTGGGCTCCTATGACAGCTTTGATGCCCCAAGGTAACTGTCTTTATACCCTCAGGCCCCCCACTGCCACTCCACGATTAAATATGTCCAGTACCTCTAAGCCAGCCCCCTTCTTCATCTCCTCCTAAAATTCAAAGGGATTGGAAGGGTGGGGAGGAAACCGAGCTGTTTCAGACCACACAGCCCAACCGCAAACCTTCCTTGGCAACCATGGGAACCTTCCAGTTCCCTGTAGCAGAGGCTGATGGAGTTGTTGGGATGGGGGATGCTTGTGTGTGTGGCTGGTTGGAGGCCCCAGGCTCCTGTGCGCCCATCTCTGTGCAGTCACATGCAGTGGTAGTGTGTGTCCATCCCATGCCTGGCGCTGGTGGGGGGAGGGGCGGGCAGGGCCAGGTGGGAGAGGGGCCCACTGACACCTTTCCCCTCCCTGGCTCTTGGCTGACTTGCTTCGGAAGCTTGATGAATGGGATTGGCCCAGGGAGGTGAGAGAGGAGGGGCAGGGAGGGGATGGGGTCAGGAGGGGAAGGATGGGGTGCTTGTGGGGTATCGAAGGTGTGCGTGTGCACGATCCAAGCTGAGGTCTCCCAATGCGTGAATGTGCGCATGACACCCATCCATGTGCATGTGTGGCTGGAAGGCCCTTAGAGGGATGTCCCTGTAAATGTGCCCTGGACCAGAGGCTCTGTCCCACTCGGTATATGCGGGTGCATTTGTGTCCGTGCTGATTGTCCAGCTGGCTCTGCACATCTGCACTTCATTAAGCTCATGGACAAGCTCTGCCAGAAATGTCCATGTGTCTGCTCACACATGCAGACAGGTGGGTCTCTGTACACATCTGCCCCTCTGTGCATGGATGTCACTGTGCGCACGCATCTGGGCATGAGAGTGTGTGCACGTATTTACAGCTGTCTGATTGATGTGGGAATCAGGACCTGAATGTGGGGGAGGGAAGGGCAAAGGAGGGGAGGACTCCAGGGCTTGGGCTCCCAGAGGGCAGAGCTGTGGGGGAAGGAGGGAAGGGCATAATTCCGGTGTCCAAGAGATGACACCCTCCTCCCACCACCCCCCAATCCAGGGAAGGGTCCCCTTGTTCGTAGCATCCTTCCATTAAATGTGTCCAAACCTATGTGTCTGTGTTCTGGCCAGTGGGGAAGGGTCGGGATTGAGGGAGGGGAGAGAAATGACAACATGGGGAGAGAGGGCTGGGCTGGGGTGCCACCCTGAGCCCGGAGGGTCTGAGGCGCTTGACCATTGTGCGTGTTCACCTGGCACGTCTCCGGCTCTGGGCACTGGGTGAGTATCAAGGTCTCCCCACCCCGAGTCTTGAGAGTCTCGTTGCTTCAGAGATAGAGCCTCTGCCCTTCTCTTTGTCCCTCTGGGTATCTGCTTGGCCTTGGTCTGGGGGGCCACTTGCTCCCCCCTGCTGATAGGGGGTGGTCCCTCGCTACCTCAGCTTTTCCTCTTTCTCCTGCTAGCCTGTCTTGCTCTCTCTGTCTCACCAGCCAGCGTGTTTGGTCCCTCACTTTCTCCCCCACTCCTCCTGGGGCTCCATGTGCTGCTGAGTGTGGTGTGTTTGAGGGCCCCCTCCTCCTGCCTTCCCTCTGTCCTACCTGACCCTATCTGTGATGGATGGCCTGGCCAGTGTCATGTGCCCTGCATCCCATGGCTGATCCCCAGCATTCCTGCTGGAGCTGGGCCATTCTGCCCTGGGTACCCCCTCCCAATATATGCTGCCCTCTTTCCCTGGCTTGGGGTCCATAGCTGTCTTGTGAGCTGTGGTATGCATATATGTCCCTCCGCCTGGGATTCTTTGGGGTGAGGGCAGTCTCCAGCCCAGGGGCCAGGTCTGAATGCCCTGGCCTTCCTTTCCAGGCCCTTCCAGACCGTGTTGAGGTGCGTTGTGTGCTGGTCTGTGGTGGTGGGCTGTGCGTCCCCTCCTGGGGCCTCTCTCACCCGTGGTGTCTCTGCCCGGGAAGTGGGGCCGGTCCACGCGTCCCTGCACGCGGTTGCAAGGCATCTTGTGTGATGGTGTGCGTCCCTCTCCCCGCTCTCCCTCTCTCTGCACCTGCGCGGGAGGGCTCTGGAGGGGGGAGGGGGTTAAGGGGGGGCCAGACCGGAAGTGCCTCCCTTCCCCCCCCGCTCCTCGCCCCTCCCCCTTCTCCCGCCAAGGGGGCCCCCGCGTTCCCCTCCCAGCCCCCTCCCCCTGCCCGGCCCCCTCCGCTGCCCGCCCAGCGCAGGACGCCAAGGGGTTAAGCCTCCCTCCCGCCGCCGCCTCCGGAGCTGTCCGCGGTGCTGAAGCCGGCGCCGTCCGCGGTCCTCGCGCTACCGCCGCGGCCCGACCCCCGCGCCCCCGCGCCCCCCGGCATGTGAGCCCCCGGCCCTGCCCTCCCTCCCGCGGGGGGGTGCGCGCCCCCTCCCCCTCCCCCCTCCCGGCGCGGGTCAGCATGAGGCGGGGCCTGGGGGCCCGGACACGGGGGTTCGGCCGAGCGGGGACGGGGACGCGGCGGCGGCGGCGGCGGCGGCGGGGGCGGCCGGCACCGGGACCCAGGCCGGGGCCGCGGCGGCGATGGCTTTGTCTGCGGTCGGCGGCGGCGGGGGTCTCGGGGGCGGCCCTGGTGGGGGCTCCCTGCCGCAGCCGCCCCCCGCGCTCTCCTCCAGCTGGCCGGCCCTGGGGCCCCGGCGGCGCAGCGTCTGGTACATCTACAGGTAACCCAGCGCGCCGCCCCCTTTCCCTGCGGCCGGGCCCGGAGGCCCGGGCCCGCCAGGAGGACCCTCCCCTCGCTCTGCCGCTAATCCCTCACCCGTGGGCTTTCCACCGGCCCCAGGTCTCCCTCCCCTTCCTCCCTCTCCTGTAACCTTATCCTGGTCCTAAAGCCTTTCAGACCCAGCTCTCATCCCTTCGCCTCTCCGCTTCCCTCCCTGGGCCCCTTTCCGAGCCCCCCATACACACTCCTCAGCCCTGGGAATCTTTCCTCCACCCCCTCACAGGCCCTCCAAGCCCCCCTCCTCTTCCCCCAAGACCTCCCCCGAGTCAGGCCCTCCAAATGAACCCCACTCTTGGATTCAGATCCCACTGCCCTTTCTGTTGCCCTTAGCACCCCTATTCTGTGGAGACCTCCCCTGGGGAGCCACAGTGGCTTTCTCTCAGGCCCTGACACCCCCAGTCCCCGTCCCTCTGATCCCCCATCCCCGCCCCTCTTCCTGGAGTTGGCAAGTCCCCCCATTCATACCCCTGTCTCCCATTCACAGCCGTCCCCCCTCCATCACACACGCATCCCGCCCCCAGCCTCCCCTCCCCTCCTCTTTTTCCGCTGCGTGTCACTGTGCGACCGTGCGTGTGTCAGTGTGGCTGTGTCGATGTGCCTGTGTGTGACTGCCTGCAGCCGTAGGTGTATGTGTGTGTGTGTGTGAGAGAGAGAGAGATGGAGAGAGATGGGGAGATGGTGGGCTCCTAGCCCACCCCCCAGCTGTGTCCATCTGTGTGTCCCTGTGTGACAATGTCTGTCTCTCTGTGACTTGGACCGATAGTGAGGCTGTCTGGGGACTGTGTGTGTGTGTGTGTGTGTGTGTGTGTGTGTGTGTGTGTGATGGAGTGGATCTGTCCCAGGGACTGCGGCTGTATCTCCCAACACCCAACCTCCGGTGCCTGTTCTGTCCCCTCCCCCACTGGCCCCCCTCCACTGGCCCCTCGTGTGTTTCTGTCCCCATGTGTCTCACTCCCCGCCCCCAGGGGGGGTCTGTGTGTGGGGGGACCCTTGAGCCAGCGGTTCTGCCCTCTGCCCGTTTGGGGCACGTGTGCTGCTGGGCCGCGGCTGAGCTTGTGCACTGGGAGCCGGAGCTGCTTGTGCGTGCCTCTTCTCAGCATGGGGAAGGGGGCTGGCTTCCCTGCGTGGGGGGCCTCTGGGCATGCCGTGGGGAGGCCTGAAAGGATGGGGGACATGGGGAGGGGCTGAGCCCCAGCGGGGGCTCCATGTAGGGCAGCAGGCTCCGGGCTCTGGGATCCTGAGTGTGTTCCAGGGACCTCTGCATGGGGGCAGGGGGTGTACGCTGCAGTCTCCACCGTGGGGCCCAGTGAACAGGAGCTGGCCGCTGAGCTCCAGAGGCCTCTCCGGGATGCTGAGGGATGGCCTGGGGGAGAGCCCAGTGCCAGCTCCTGGCAGGCAGGTAGTCCGCACCACTGAGCGAGACCGGGTGGTGTGGGGGTAGTGAACTTGGGGGAGGGGTGGGGCCTGAGGGGTCTGGGTAGGAGGGGGAAGGGTGAGAATGGGACCCAGGAGAGTGGGGGGGTACTGGAGTGGGGGTGGGCACTAGGGCCTGAGGGGTGTGCTGTTGTGCTGGGAAGAGAAATGGGGTAAGGAGGGAATGCAGAGAATGTAAAGAGGATTTGGGGGTGGGGATCTGGGGAGCTGGAGAGGAGCCTGGGAGAGGACGCAGGGAATATAAGTGAATGCAGCTGCAAGTGAAGGGGCTCAGGGTGTGCGTGAACTGAGCCCAGGATGCAAAAGTGGGGCGGGCTGTCCATGGATGAGAAGGGGGTGATCAGGGAGTATGCAAGGAACTGGCTGGGGGGGGGCTTTAGGGGACACCATGGGGCTATGTACAGAGGAGCTGGGAGAGATGAGGGGAGCAGAGGTGTCATGGGGAGGGCAAGGTCACAGAAGCCTGAGCAGGACACTTCGGGGGAGGGGTGTGGGGTGTGTCTGGGTAAAGTGGGAGGCAGAAGAATGGTCCCCTGGGGTGTGATGCAAGAGCATGTAGAGGGGTGTGCGGTCAATGCCGCTGGGTTAGGGCTACATGGAACTGCAGTATGGTGTGGAGTGAGGTGCAGAGAGGGGAGAGATGCCCAGGAGGAGGGGTGATGTAGTCCCAGAATGGCAGGAAGCCGGGGAGGGGGAGAGGGCTGCTGGAAAACTTGGGTGGAATGGAGGGGACTGACTGAGACAGTCTTGAAAGTGGGGAGGAGAGAGGAGCCTGTATGCAGGGGTGGGAATTGGGAGGGAGGGACAGAGGGGTGCTCGGGGACCTGGGGGTGTTTGGTTACTATTGGGGTATATTGCTTGTTGAGAATCCAAATTGTGGCTTTGATACTTTTCATAGCTGCTGTGATCTTGGCCAAGTTCTCCCTCTGTGCCTCAGTGTCCTCATCTATAAGATGGGAACAATACTCATCAACCTTTCTCAGGGCTATTATTAGGGATAAGTGAATAAATAAATGTGAAGTGCTGGGAATAGCGGTATTTACCCATGGTTCCATGCATATTACTGGCTGTTGTGTGGCTGGCATGGCTCAGGATAAACTGCAGGTGCTGGGGGGCAGCTCATGGTGACTTGGGGGCAGATGTATATGTGTTCAAGGTATTTGGGTGCTGCAGAGTGGAGGGTATTATTACTGCAGTGACCCAGCTATTGTTTTGGGTTTTGTTGAAGAATGTTACTCACTGTGTGACCTCTGGCAAATTACTTAACCTTTCTGTGCCTCTATTTCCTCACTGTAAAGTGGAAATAGTCCTTATATCTACCTCTGATGCTGGTTGTTAGAAGACAAGTGAGCAATTTACTTGCAAAAGGCTTTAAATACTGTCAAGCCCATATATAACAAGTACCTCTTGTCGTACATGGGAGTCTTTCTGATGTTGCTGGGGATGGAGGATTTGGGGAAGGCTGATGTATGGGATGTGAGGATGGGGGGGGTAAAAGAGAAATTCCAGGGGTGGGGGTAAAGGTGGTAGAAGGGGAGGGGTGGAAGGCATGAATGAAAGTGAGATTGCTGCTGGTGAGAAACAAAGGGAGAGCTGAAGGGCACTGTTGGCTTCCAGGGGGACTGGAGAGCTGGAGAGGATGTGGGAGTAGTTAAGGACATAGGAGCTTGGAGGCAGTCAGGGTTTGTGGTGGGGACAAGGATGCAGGACCAGGCAGCCCTGACCTCTGAACCCACTTCCACTGACCTGGTCAACTTACTTCCAGCCTTCTTGCCTTCCTTCCTCCCCATCTCCCCTCATCTTTCATTCAACCCTTCCATAGTCTCACAATAGCTGCCCCATTCAGCTACAAAGGGGGTCAAGCCTTGGGCTGCATACAGGATCAGGGAGAGAAAGGCATGGCAGGTGTATCTGCTGGACCAGGGTGAACTATGAGCGAGGGCAGTGGCTGGGCATGTCTGTGCTGTGGAGCACATCGAGGCACGATAGGAAGGATGGGGAGAGACTGGTGGTACACGTGCAGAACGGCGTTGCTAGGGTATGAATGTATGGATCTTACAATGGAAGTCATGGGGGTTATGGGAGTATACAGAGGCGCTGTGGGGGGCGGTGCCGAAATAACAGTAGGAGCACATTAGGTATTATTGGCATGTGCTGGGATGTGTTCAGGGGGTGTGTTATGGGAATACACTGAGATCAGAGTGAGGGGGAGTTATTATTGGAGCATACTGGGATGTGCGGGGGTGTTACTGAAATATACTGGAGTATTCATGGAGGGCTGTTTTGCTGAATCTGTGGGGGTAGGTAATTGGGGAGCACACTTGGCTATTATTGGAGTGTGTTAACGCTGCATGGGTATTACTGGGATATACTGAGGGGGTCTGGGCATTGTTGGGATACCCTGGGATATTCGAGAGGGACCAGGGGAAGGTGCTACAAGTATGCACTGGCTTGGGTTTCAGTGGTGCATGCCTGCACTCCTAGTACTTGGGAGGCTCAGGCAGGAGGATTGCAGGTCTGAGGCTAACCCCAGCAACTTAGTGAGACTCTCAGCAACTTAGCAAGACTGTGTTTTAAAAAGTAAAACAGGGCCAGGAGTGTAGCTCAGAGGTAGAATGCCCCTGGGTTTAATCCCTAGTACAGAAAAAAAAAAAAAATGCTTGAGGCAAGGCAGGGTTTGTATTCTGGTATCCCTGGGTGTTCTAGGGTCTTCTGAAGGGAGTGCAGCTGGATCCAGTGTGTTTGGGTATTCCTATGTCCACTGGGTGTGGGATCCTCCTGGAACACATTTCCAAGGTGTACAGTGGTGGTGTCAGGGTTTGGGGAGTGTTGTTTGAGCAAGCCTGCACAGGTGTGGAGATAAATGCATTGATTTCAGTTTCATCGACGTTTACTGGGTATGTGAACATTACTGGAATGTGCCAGTGGCATTTGGTGGCTTTACTGAGGACTGTCAGTGTATTTGTGGGGAGTTTGTATTTTATCAGGGCATATTAATGGCATGCAGGAGATATACTTGAGACTTACCGAGGGATACAGAAGTCAGCGCTGTCCCCTGGAACTTTCTGCAGCAATGGAAATGTTTTTTTTTGTCAGCATTGCCCTACATGGTAGCTTCTGGTCACATGTGGCCACTGTGACCTAGGAACAGAATGTTCTTAAACTTTTTGGAGGGGGAGTACTGGGGATTAAACCCAGGGATGTTCTACCTTTTTACATCCCCAGCCCTTTTTATTTTGAAACAGGGTCTCACTAAGTTACTGAGGGTCTCGCTAAGTTGCCAAGGCTCACCTCGAACTTGCGATCCCCCTCTTTTGGCCTCCCAAGTACTGGGATTATAGGGGTCCACCACTACACATGGCTTCTTTTTCTTTTCTGTTTGGTACTGGGATTTGAACCCAGGGGCATTTTACCTCTGAGCTACACCCCTAGCCCTTTATTTTTTAATTTTTTAATTTTGAATGGGGTCTTGCTAAATTGCTGAGGCTAGCCTTGAACTTGGAATGCCCGTCTCAGCCTCTGAAGTACTGGAATTATAGGCATGTGCCACCATACCCGATTTGTTTTTAATGTTGATTAACTTTCCTAAAAATAGTCACATGCAGCCGGTGGCCACCATATTGGACAGTGCAGAATAAGCAGTGTTCCAGTAGGCTTGGGGACCTTGGGAGATGTTATTGTGATGTATATATAGTAAAGGAGTTTGGAAGGGTATCGTCAAAGGACATATGTCCTCTTGACTTAATACCTTGTTCTAAGGGTAGGGAACAAATCCTTCGGAGCACATGCTGTGTGTCTGCACTGTGCTAAATGTATGTTACCCCCCTCGAGCTCCCTCATAACCCCATTGGGCAAGGTCTGTAATTGTCCCCCATTATGGATGAGGAAACTGAGGCCTACATGGTTCAAGTTGTGGGCTCAAGGTCACAGACAGGAAGTAGCTAGCAGGAACCCAAGCCAAGCTCGGTGGCAACCCGGAGGCTCCTCTCCTCAGCCCTCTGGTGCACAGTGGGCTCGGCAACTACTTGCTGAATGGATGGGTGGATGGATGCATGGATGGATGAATGAGGAAAGAGTGAGTGGGAGAGCGAGCGCTCTGGGCTCCGAGGGGGAGGCCTGTCAGGGCTGCTGCGACATATACACACGAGTGGGAGACAGACATCCCAGGAGGTGCCTTGAATGGTCCCCAGAGCAGGGGCTGGGGCCCCGGGTAGCTGGGTGGGGCACCTGCTCTGTGTCTCATGATCCTTCTCCACCCCCATCCCTCCTGCCTCCCTGCCAGCGATTACATCATTAAGGAGAAGACAGTCTTGCTGCAGAAGAAGGACAGTGAGGGGTTTGGGTTCGTGCTTCGGGGGGCCAAGGGTGAGTGCCGGCCGGGGAGGGGCTGGGAGAAGGGCTCTCTGATCCAGGAAGCAGGGCCAGGGTGGGGGCATCGAAAGAGGAAGGGACCCCGGCCCGCCCCCCACCCCACCCTGGGGTGCTGGTCCCTCAGCTACGGTGAGGCCTCTGTGACTTGGGTCTGAGCCCCATCCCCTGCTTGGCCTCTCCACCCCCTCCCCTCCGACCCCGCCGGCTCCTCCCTGTCTGCAGCGCAGACCCCCATCGAGGAGTTCACCCCCACCCCGGCCTTCCCGGCGCTGCAGTACCTCGAGTCAGTGGACGAGGGTGGCGTGGCATGGCGGGCTGGACTGCGAATGGGAGACTTCCTCATCGAGGTAAGTCCCAGCCACCCCCTCTTCCCTGGGACCCTGGCCACAAGTCCCTGGGCCACTCATGATCCACACCAGGATCCCGCTGCCCATTCCAGATTCTCCTTTGGCACCAGGCTCCTCAGCCCCTGGGCCACCCCCAGCTTCTCTGGCAATTCTATCTAAAGGTTCTTCTGAGCCCAGTGTGGTGGTGTATGTCTGTTGTCCCAGTACTCAGGAGGCTGAGACAGGTGGATTTCAGGGTCAAGACCAGCCTTGGAAACTTAGTGAGGCCCTCAACAACTTAGCAAGACTCTTAACAAGACCCTGTTTCAAAAATTTTAAAATGTTTTTAAAAGCCAGGTGTGATGGTGCATACTTGTAATCCCAGTACTTGGGAGGCTGAGACAGGAGGATCACAGGTTTGCAGCCAGCCTCAGCAACTTAGGGAGACCCTGTTTCAAAATGAAAAATAGAAAGGGCTGGGGTATAGCCTAGAGGTAGAACACCCCTGGGTTCAATCCCCAGTAAGAAAAAAAAAAGTTTTTAAAGAAGGTCTAGGGGTGTAGCTTGGAGGTAGTATGCCTCTGGGTTCAATCCCCAGTACAAAAAAAAAAAAAAAAAAGAGAGAGAAAAGAATATCTTAACAGCTGAGTGCCATGGTGCACACCTGTAATCCCAGTACTTGGGAGGCTGAGACTGGAGGATCAAGGGTTCAAGGCCAGCCTCAGCAATTTAACGAGGCCCTCAGCAATTTAGCAAGACCCTGTTTCAAAATAAAAAAGGGTTGGGGGTGTAGCTCAAAGGTAGAATGCCCCTGGGTTCAATCCCCAGTACCAAATAATAACACTAATAATAAGAAAAAATAAAGGTTCTTCTGAGCTGGATGTGGTGGCACAGGCCTATAATCCTGGTATTTGGGAGGCTGAGACAGGAGGATCACAAGTTCAAGATCAGCCTCAGCAACTTAGGGAGACCTTTAGTAATTTAGCAAGACCCTGGTTTTTTTTTTTTTGTTTGTTTGTTTTGTTTTTTTGCGGTACCGGGGATTGAACCCAGGGGCGTTCTACCTCCGCGCTACACCCCCGGACCTATTTTTTATACTTTATTTTGAAACTGGGTCTCACGATGTTGCGGAGGACCTCACTAAGTAAAGAGAGAGAGAGAGAGAGAGAGAGAG
>PVJS01054540.1:0-12911 GCA_004027185.1 Glis glis | reverse complement strand
AACTGCCGGGCAAGTTATTAAAATGAAAGGATATGTCGTGAGCGACTATGTTGGTATTTTGGATTAGGCATTGCCGTGAGAAGTGAGTGATAAAAAGGAACTGGCCGTGGAAGGACAGGAGCAGAGCATCTTCCCAGTGTGAGGTTAAGTATCCAGAAACCTAAGTGCTGATCCCCCCACATCTCTACACCCAGCTGTCCTTGCAAAGGGCACCGCCAATGGTACTGTCTCACCAACAGTTCTCCCTCCCCTAGGCCTTATATACCAACTTTGGATCAGTGCTACCAAATTTGGAAATTTCCCAGCTCCTCCCAGCTATTTCCTCCCTCGCTGCCCCTACACTTCAAACAGGATACAGACAGTTGTGTTTTATTCTCACGCAAACACAACCCATCTGGATCCTTCTTATAGATGGCACCACACTAATGTGATGGTTGGTGAGATTGTGTCCCAGCCCTATTTTTTTTTTATTTTGAAACAAGGTCTCACTAAGTTGCGGGGGGCCTCACTAAGTTGCTGAGGCTGGCCACGAATCTGCGATCTTTGGGTGTCAGCCTCCCAAGTTACTGGGGTTACAGGCGTGCACTACCACGCCCAGCTGCTTAGAGAGCCTTACATGAAAGCAGTGAAAAACAGTGAGATAAATCGCCCTAACTCAGTCTTTGAGGACTTCCAGGGCCCTTTTTACAGGAATTTGAAAGCGCGCATTCCGCCTTGCCCTTTGTTGGAGAGCAATTGACAATAAACAGAGTTCAGCTTAGAATGTGTGCTGTAAAACAGCAGAACACAGGCCAAGCCAAGCTTTCTCACCCAGGGCACCACGCCTCTGGATTCTGCTGCTCCCTACACAGGGATGAAGCAAGTTCATTCGGGAGGGAGGGTTAGAGGGGACTAAACTCCAAGTATTCGTTTCTTGGATTCTTTGTTATTTTGACTGCACTGGAGACCATTCCACAAGCCACTATCAGAATCCACCCATCTTCAGTTCCTGTAAATATTATGTCTGCTCTGAACTATGTGAACTATTTCATAGCTGGAATTTGAACCAGGCTGTGAAAATGCGCTAATGGGAATGACATAAGGAGAACATTTGAAATCAGAGCAGAAAAAAAAAATTTTTTTTTCAGTAGCAAAGGGAAAAGTGGGCTCAAGGGGATGTTGCTCCACCCTCAGAGACGGGTTATTCAGCCCCTGCTCGATTATTGAAATCCAGCAGCAAATGTATGCTGACACATTCTTGGGGCACTAGGGTGACTTTCATTACAGCAAGGACAAGAAGCCCCTTTCGGTTCCCAGAGAGGTCATTCCTGTCCTAGTTGGTATTCATTGTTCCAGGCAATAGAGACCCGGGGAAGCTGAAGCGGCGACTAGCAACTATCAGTGATTCCTGGGAAGGGGGAACTCTGGGCAGCTGCTGCCGTGCATTCTGGAACCCAGAACTAATTTCGAGCCGATTGCAAACTTCTGATGCAGGGATCATCTCTATCTTTGGCAGTCCCAGCCTCTAGAACATCTGTGAAAAGACATCGAAACATAGAATTAATGGTTGTTAGTATTGCATATGTGTTCCCTGCCCCCACCTCCCACTCTTTGCTCAATTCATCCTATTTGTCCAAATCTCAAACCTCAAATGTCACATCCTCATGTACTTCCCCTGAGCACCCAGGCTGATTTAGGAACTATTTATTTATTTATTTATTCATTTATTACTGGGGATTGAACCCAGGGGCATTCTACCTCTGAGCTATACCCCCAGTTCTATTTATTTATTTATTTATTCATTCATTCATTCATTTGTGGTACTAGGGATTGAATCCAGGGGCATTCTATCTCTGAGATACACCCCAGCCCTATTTTTATTTATTTAAAAATTTTTTTGGGTGTGTGTGGTACTGAGGATTGAATTCAGGGGCATTCTACCTCTGAGCTATACCTCCAGCCCTATTTTTTGTTCTTTATTTTGAAAAAGGGTCTCACTAAGTTGTGGAGGGCCTCACTAAGTAGCTGAGGCTGGCTGTGAACCTGTGATCCTCCTGTCTCAGTCTCCCAAGTACTAGGATTACAAGCGTGCACCACCAGATGCAGCTCATACCCAGCTTTTTAAAATATTTTCATTTATTTTTATTTTTATTTTTTGGTACTGGGGATTGAACTCAGGGGCATTCTACCTGAGCTATACCCCCAGCCCTTTTTATTCTTTTGTTTTGAAACAGGGTCTCCCTAGGTTGCTGAGAGTCTCACTGACTCAAGTCGCTGAGGCAGGCCTCAAACCTGTGATACTCCTGTCTCAGCTAGGAACCTTTTAGAAACCTTCATTTCATCCTGGGTTTTTCATTATCAGCACTTAACACCATTTGTAATAATACATATTCATTTACAAAACAGTGGGGCTAATGTCTAAAAGATAAACTCCACAAAGATAGGGATCTTTGTTTTGTTCACTGATGTGCCCCCAAGCACTTAGAGACGGTTCCCTCCTAGTAGCTGTTAATCCATTGAATGAATTTGTTTAGTTTCTATCTCCCCATCCCAGGAAAGCAGACACTGCCTATTTCACTCATCATTGACTTTCTGGACCCTAACACAGTATCTGGCACAAAATAGCTGCTCAAAAATCCTTTTTTTTTTTTTTTTTTTTTTTTTTTTTGGTGGTGCTGGGGATTGGACCCAGGGGCATTCTACCTCCAAGCTACACCCCCAACCCTATTTTATTTTTATTTTGAAACAGGGTCTCATTAGGTTGATGAGAGAGAGTCTCATGACTTGCTAAGGCTGTCCTCAAACCTGCGATCCTCCTGTCTCAGCCTCCTAAGTACCGGGATTACAAGCGTGTGCCACCACGCCAGGCTTCAAAAATACTTTTTGAATGAGTGGGAATCATAAAATACTTACTGAGGAATAATAATGAGTGGGAATAATACTTATTGAGCACTTGCTCAGGAATAATACTAAGTGCTTTACAGAGATAACATTTAATATTCACCACATTTCAGTGGTGAGATATATTATTATGCATTTTGGTTGAATAGGTTCAATTTTTTTTCTTTTTTGTAGTAAGGGGATAGAACCCAGGGGCATTCTACCTCTGAGCTACACCCCCAGCCCCTTTTTTGTTTTGTTTTGCTTTGAAACAGGGTCTTGCTAGTTTGCTGAGAGTCTCCTTACATTGCTGAGGCTGTCCTTGAACCTGCTATCCTCCTGTCTCAGCCTCTCAAGTACTGGGATTACAGGCATGTGCCACCATGCCCGGCACGATAATTTTTTTAATAACGATCTCATAACTTTTGAATCCACAGTGGATAATTGGGTAAACATTCTCTCAAGTATAGTAGATGTGCTCTGGTGACCTAAGTGAATTTACTTCCCTTGGTACCTATCAGGGAGTGTCTGATAAGAGAAAATATAAGTCTCATGAGCCTTAATTATGTTTATGTTGCTTAGAATTCAATTAAAGCCTCAGCTTCTAGATACACTGGGCTTTGGAGCTATGTGTTCATTGTGCTGGTTGCTTTGGGTTCATATGCAGCCATAGAACATATAAAACGCTTCCACTCTAAGAGAGGAAACAGAAGCAGGAAAAGAGTACGGGCCGAAGCTTGCTCAAGGCACTGGTTACACTGGCTCTGCCAGTGTCTCTGGCACCTGACTGGGCCACTCGTTGGAAGGCAGGCTCATTCCCTCCTCTGGGAACTATGCCAGTTTCTACCAATCAGCCCCATCTGATCTGACTGAACCAGCTTGAAGCAATCAATAATCCCACCTCCCCAGGTAGAAGCTGAAGTGCTCAGGTGGGTGGGACATGGTCCAAGCAAGGAATGGAGTGAATGAAAACAAACTGATTTGCCCCAGAGTGGAAGGGATCCCAAGAGAATTACTCAAGGTATCATGTTCCTGAATTGGTAACCCATCCTGGTGAGATTATATTACTCCCCTTTACTTTACGATAGAACCTGGTGACCCTAAGATGCCTGGTGTGAAAAGTGGTCAGGTTGATTAGGAAAATTAATTCTTGAGTTAAACTTTTACCTCTCTGTCTGTTCTTCACTGCACTATGCAGGGATACCAAAGAAGAAATACAATTGTCAAAAGAAGATAGGGAAATCAAAGACAAGGGAGTTTTCGTACAACAATAATATTTTATTTATAAGGCTGTCCTTTTGTCTTAGGTTATGTCCTTTTGACTTTGTAGTATTAAAATGCCCCGTCATAGCTAGGCATGGTGGCAAAAGACTGTAATCCCAGTACTTGGGAGGACAGACAGGAGGATCGCAAGTTCGAGGCCTGCCTCAGCAACTTAGCGAGACCCTCAGGAACTTAGTGGCACCCTGTTTCAAAATAAAAAGGGCTTGGGGTGTAGCTCAGAAGTAGAGCACCCCTGGGTTCCATCCCCAGTACCCCCAAATGTCCTATCATTTATGAAATGATGGTGATAATAATTAGTCATTGTTGTTCGGTAAAATTAAAAGTCAGCAACCTATTCCCCAATTTAGAAACAAACTTTGCTTGCCCTTATAATCCAACAGCATGAGAACTTCTGGATTACTGTGCAGTGGTGTTTTTGAAAGCTTTGAGTGAGGATGGTGAGAAAAGACACCCCCTCCCCGACCATCTGTGGGTAGACCTACAGTCTGCTGGGTGGGCTCTGTCAGTAATGGGCACAACTGTGAGGATTGACTTGATTCAAATGAATATCTTCCCTAGCATCCTATTTCTTGGACCTGTCCAAGAGCCCATTGCTCCTATGAGGCGCCATCTCACCTGTCCAGGAAGAACATGTCAAGTCACCTAATTTACATTAAACTTCAGAAGCTTGCTGATCACAAGAGAATTTCTATTTTTTTTTTTTATTGGTACTGGGGATTGAACCCAGAGGTATTCTACCTCCGAGCTATACCCCCAGCCCTTTTTATTTTTTTGTTTTGAAACAGGGTCTCGCTAGGTTGCTGAGAGTCTCACTACGTTGCTGAGGCTGGTCTCAAACCTGTGATCCTCCTATTTCAGCCTCCCAAGTACTGGGATTACAGGTGTGCACCACCATGCCCGGCTGAGAATTTCTATTTTAAAACCGAAGGGAATGGCAAATGCTTAATCCAAAGTAATATATTAGTGTCATTGGAATTTTAGGGACGATGAGGGAGTGCTCCTTGACAAAGGGCATATCAAATCACAGGTGGGCGTTCATCCAGTCTATGAACTATACCCTTCCATCCACCTTGACTCTGCTCCATTGAACCCGGGGGTTCTACCTCTGAGCTACACTCCCAGCCCTGTTTTATTTTGAAACAGGATCTTGCTAAGTTGCTGAGGCTACCCTCGAACCTGCAGTCCTCTTGTTTCAGCCTCCCAAGTACTGGGATTACAAGCATGTGCCACCACGCCCAGCTATTTTTCCCCCCACCAGGGTGTTCTTGTGTTGCCCAGGCTGGGCTCAAACTCAAGACCCTCCAGCCTCAGCCTCTGTAGTAGCTGGGATTGTAGGCATATGCCACTGCACCCAGTCAGGTCAACTCTTTTTTTTTTTTTCTGTACTGGGATTGAACTCAGGGATGCTCTACCACTGAGCTACATCCCCAGCCCTCCACCTTTTATTGGGTACTGGGGATTGAACCTAGGGGCATTCTACCTCCGAGGTACACCCTCAGACCTTTTTATTTTTTGTTTTGAAACAAGGTCTTGCTCAGTTGCTGACAGTTCTGCTAGGTTGCTGAGGCTGGCCTCGAACCTGCAATCCTCCTATCTCTACTTCCTAAATACTGGGATTACAGACGTGTGCCACCACACCTGGCCATCCCTAGCCCTTTTTATTTTTTTATTTTGAGACAGGGTCTCACTAAGTTGCCCAGGCTAACCTGGAATTTGCCTCCTCCCACTTTAGCCTCCTGAGTCACTGGGATCACAGGTGTATACCACCATGCCTGGCTTGTTTTTCTTTTTTTCCCCAAAATATTTTTAAACTTTAAAATGGCTCTGCTTTGTGGTTTTCAAAGTCCTCCTGCAAGCAGAACATAGTGTGACTCTCATAAGAATACTGAGAGATAAGTAGGGCAAGGAGCCATGTGTCCATTTTCATATCTGAGGAAAGTTGAGGAGTTACATTCCATCCTGGCTGGGATGTGGAAGAGGTACAGGGTGCACTTGGGCCTTGGCAGGCCAGGTAGGTCCCTCTTCAGATACATCCTGGCCTGGGTCAATGCCTCTTTGCTCTGGAAACTTGATGATTATAGGCTCCACTCAAAACTAAGATGGAGAAGGGAATGGGGAACATGTACTCGTTAATAATAATCAAGCATTTATACAGTAGGTGGTATGTCAGTGCCAACTAATAGCCACTATATCACTACAGTCATTTGTGTGTGTGTGTGTGTGTGTGTGTGTGTGTGTGTGTCGTACTGGGGATGGAACCCAGGGGCCTTCTACCTTAAGGCTACAACCCCAGACCTATTTAATTTAATTAATTTATTTATTTATTTATTTATTACAGTACTGGGGATTGAACCCAGGGGTATTCTACCTCTGAGCTACACCCCCAGCCCTATTTTTTATTCTTTATTTTGAAACAAGGTCTCACTAAGTTGCGGAGGGCCTCACTAAGTAGCTGAGGCTGGCCACGAACCTGCAATCCTCCTGTCTCAGCCTCCCAAGTACTGGGAGTACTGGGATTACAAGCATGAGCCACCATGCCTAGCTAACCTATTTTATTTTATTTGGAAACAGGGTCTCACTAAGTTGCAGATGGCCTCATTAAGTTGCTGAGGCTGTCCTGGAACCTGTGATCCTCCTGTTTCAGCTTCCCAAGTACTGGGATTACAAGTGTGTGCCACCACACCCAGCTACAGTCCTCTTGGGTCAAAGGAAACAGGTGGGGTTGGTGAGTACTCCAGATCCCATTGTACAGATGAGGAAATGGGTTGGGGAGATTGTCTTATGGTTTAAGGAAGTCAGCAGCTTGGAAGGATACTATTGTCCTAATGTTGAATTTGGTCAGCCAAACAAAATGGCTCAGAGTAGTGAGCTTGCTGAGCATGTGCGAGGCCCTGGGTTCATTTCCCAGCACCACAGAAACAACAACAACAAAAACAAAAACAGTGGCTCAGGATAGGAAGTGTGTGTGTGAACGCACACATATATGAAACAAACTTCTCCTTATAGTACTATCAAAACTATAACCTATGTGATATTCCCTGCAATAAAAACTCCCTGAGCCATACACCATGCCCCATGACCATGTTTGGGTCTAACAAAAGAATTAAAACATGGCCAGGCCTGGTAGCACATGCCTGTAATCCTAGCCACTCTGGAGGCTAAGACAGGAGGATCACAAGTTCGAGGCCAGCCTGGGCAACTTAGCAGGATCCTGTCTCAAATTAAATTTTTAAAAAGGGGGGACTAAGCTGGGCATGGTGGTACACACTTGTAATCCCAGTACTTGGGAGGCTGAGATAGGAGGATCACAGGTTCGAGGACAGCCTCAGCAAAGTAGTGAGATTCCCATCAACCTAGGAAGACCCTGTTTTCAAATAAAAATAAAAAACAGAGCTGGGGGTGTAGCTCGGAGGTAGAATGCCCCTGGGTTCAATCCCCAGTGCCACAAAAAATAAATAAATAGAAAGGGGGGACTAGATCTGGGTATGGTGGCACACACCTATAATCTTAGTACTTGGGAAGCCAAGACAGGAGGATCCCAGGTTTGAGGCCAGCCTTGGCAACTTCGTGAGACCCTGTTTCAAAATAAAAAATAAAATAAGGCTAGGATCCAGGTGTGATGGCCCATGGCCCATGCTTGTAATCCCAGTACTTGGGAGGCTGAGACAAGAAGATCTCAGGTTCATGGATAGCCTCAGCAAGTTGTGATACTCTAATCAACCTAGTGAAACCCTGTTTCCAAACAAAAAATAAAATAGGGCTAGGGTATAGCCCAGAGGTAGAATGCCTCTGGGTTTCATTCCCAGTACCACCCCCCACACACACAATAAGGCTGGGGGTGTAGCTCAGAGACTGCCCCTGGGTTCAATCCCCAGTACTACAAATTGTGTGTGTGTGTGGAGGGGCATGCACCAGACCCTGGGCTCCATCCCCAGTACCACCACCAAAAAAAAAAAAAAGACACTTAAAAAACTAAAACATTGAAGCTTGGAGGTTATAATTGATGCCCTTGGACAGGGTCATAAACCTATAAATCTGGTTCACGTTCTAGAGTCGAATCTAGGCACTTAGAGACTCTGTCATCTTCCACCTTCCTCCCCTCTTCCTCATCCACACTGAAAAAATGCCCTCAATCACCTCTTCCAGCTTTTCAGGTCATCTTGAATGTTCAATGTAAATATTGCCTCATTACTCCTCTTTCGGTGTAACTCAGATATATTGGCTTTCAGAGACCAAGACGCTCTGTATTCCTGGAAACATAAAAGGAGATGATAGAATTAGAAAGGGATGTTTGATGGTCTAAAAATGATCTTATATCAGACTTTCAAATATTCGCTGGCAGTATCAGGACAGAAGGGAGACTTGCCTGACACTTTAATATATTTACTGGGTAAATAGTAAGCACTTGCAGTTCCTGACTTAATCAGAATGAAGTTCATTATGATAAAGAGCTATGCCCTTTGGTCCTATTTGCATTAAGCAAGCTCCCAATTTCATTCGATTTCACTCACATCTTTGAAGAAAACTACAGGCTGTGAGGCTAGCTAAGGGCTGGGGGCAGGGGGAATTTGCAAGGGTACTTACCAGAGCAGATAAAGGGGAAAAGAAGTATCGGGCTAAGATTAGAGCAGAGGGAACAGATACCCTTCTTATCAACCCCAATCTAGGAGAGTAATTTTACTTTCTTGTTTTTAACCTGAGGTTTGTATTGGTATCTCTCTCTGGGTTTTGAAAACATGCTATCGGGTCATCTAAACCTTTTATGAAACATTTCAGACTTGTATGTGCATGAGCTGGTGAAGATTTATTTTATTTGACACTATAGCTAAAGATTTTAAGGCATTCTTTTAAGCAGGATTTGATTGAAACCCCTGAGGCTAGATCACTATCTCTTGCCAGATGTTAACTTGGTTTCACTGGTGGGAGTCCAGGGTAAGGTTAAAACTGTTTCTGGGGCTGAGGATATGGCTTGGTGCTGTATCACTTTATGCACAAAACCTTGGGTTCAATCTAAAGTGACACACACACACACACGGTGGAAAACTGATTGCAGAGACATTATTTGTGCCTTGGAATGTTTAACTCCATCAGTATGTTAATACTACATATCAAGCAATCTGACATCTTGATATGTAATACTCTGTTGATCTCTGTCCTCAATTTATTTCTGTTTCTTTTGGAGAAATCAAACGGCCTCCTTGTTTTGAATTAAAACGGTCAGAAAGAAAGGAATAATATCCAATGAGCCCATAACTAAAAGTACCCACCCAAGGCCTTTTGGGATTCTTTGATGTATACTCAGACCACAAGAAATCTGGACATCTCTGGGTGGGAATATGGATAAATGATGTCATTCAACAGAATTAGGACCAGACGGAAAAATGTAGCCAAATCCTGCAGGGGGTAGCACTAAATCCAGGCATTAGGTATGAAAGGCCCCCGACTGTTCTTGAGAGCATAAACAAGTGAAGGCAACAGTTTTGGGATGTGGCTAAGAGGATGATGGCATTTCTGAGATGTGATGCGGGGTAGGGTATAGGGCTTATAACACCAGATATTCGGTTGTGACAGATGCCAGGCAGGAGGCCCATGACTTCCACAATGAACTCGGCCACAGTGGAACTATGTCATCTGTTGGGCTGTACTCGGTAGGAGCAAGCTGCACGTTGGGCACGTTTCCTCCCGAAATCTATCCTTGGCGACGGTTCAAGACCTCAGCCTCCAAGATCTGTCAGAGAAATAAACAAGTGGGAGACAACAACCAAAACAGCAACACAGCCGAGCAGGCGCGGGAGCCGAGCTCCGCCTTTGGAAGCCTTGGGCCAATCGGAAGCCTGTTGCTGGGGCCCAGTGTTTAGCCGCCTGACGTTCCCATGGAGACGGAAGAACGTTACACACACTAAACACGAGCGACGTTGACGTCTATGCATTATATCCATGGAGACGACAGCGTAAACGTCATCCCCCGCCCCCCCGCCCGCTCAGCGCCGGGGCGGGGGAGGGGGGACGCCGGCGTCGCGGTCACGTGCTGCCCGCCGCGAGGGAGGCCGGGTGGGCGGGGCTTGTTGCTATGACTGCCGCGGAGGTTGTTGTTGTTTGGCGCTGCAATTAGAAAGTGCTGAGGCGGCGGTGGAGCCAGAACCGATTCTGGAACGGCGTCTCCCGCCCCCGGGCCAGAGAGGGTTCCCCAGCCCCTGGAAAACCAGGACACCCCTTAGGCTGTCCCAGCACGCCTCAGCCTCGGGTCCTGAGCCAAGATCTCTCTGTGCTGCCAGACTCCAGACTGAGGGCCAAGCCTAGACCACTCCCTCCACCCTCAGTTGGCCATAATTGTCTGGGTGACCTCCCTAACCGCGTCTCCTCCAGACCCGGGACCACAGAACAACCACTGACCAAACTGCCTTGCCCAGAGCCAGGGGAAAAAACCCAGCTTAGAGCACTACCGCCGTTGGCATAAACCCCAGAATCAAGGAAAATCACAAAGAAGTTTGGATTTGTGTTTTGGGGGGTTGTGTTTGTTTTGGTGGTGGTACTGGGGATTGAGCCCAGGGGTGTTTTACCACTGAGAAACACCCCTAGCCCTTTTCATGTTTTATTTTGAGACAGGGTCTCATTAAGTTACCCTGGCCTCGAACCTGTGATCCTCCTGTCTCAGCCTCCCAAGTATGGATTTGTCTTTTATACTTAAAGAGTAGTAGAACCTGACAGGTGCTGTGGCACACACCTGTAACCCCACTATTTGTGAGGCTGAGAACAGGAGGATGGTAGGTTCGAGGCCAGCGCGTGGTAATTTAGCGAGACCTGGGCTCAAATAAAATAGGGCCAGAATATGGCTCAGAGGTAGAATTCTCCTGGGTTCAACACACACACACAGAACAGCAGAACTTGAGACATTCATTCCTTAGAGCTTTGATGAAGACTTGAGGGAGGGGTGCCTAATAATCCCATTCAAGAGCTGTTTCTCTCAAAGGGAAAGAGCTATAGTTCTTAAAAATGGGAAAGCCAGGGTTGGGGATGTAGTTCAGTGGTAGAGTGCTTGCCTAGCAAGCATGAGTCCCTGGGTTCAATCCCCAGCTCTGAAAAAAAAAAAAACAAAACTTGGTACTGGGAGTATAGTTCAGTGGAAGAGTACTTGCCTCATATACATGAGGAATAAATAAATAAATAAAAATAAAAAAATAAAATGGGAAGGCCAGGAAAAAACCTAGGTCAGTAGCAACCGAAACTTAAGACTTTTACATTGCTTAATTCTGTCTTTACAAGTTGGCCAAAGTATGAGAAATACTTTGTATGCCAGCCTCCTTTTTCTTAACACAGCCCTGGGAACAGTTACAGGGAGATTGCAGCAGCGCACTATAAACAAAACCAGATCAAGAAGCAGCGGAGTAAAGGGCTGAGACGACCATTTTAGAGCAACCACTGGAACAGAATGTAAAGTTCGAAGATAAGGCACAGTTGAGGGCCCCAGGACTTTGGATTTTCACCAAATATCACAATCTGAATTCTATTTGTCTTTTATTTTTAGGAGAATGCAAAGAGGGTATTGTTTACTGGAATTAAAAACAAGACATTAACTGGACATGGTAGCACACTCCTGTAATCCCAGTTACTCAAGAGGCTGAGGCAGGAGGATCACAAGTTCGAGGCCAGCCTGAGCAATTTAGTGAGACTCTGTCTCAAAATACTATACAATACAATACAAAAGGGCTGGGGATGTAGCTCAGCAGTAAAGGACTTGCCTAGCATGTGTGAGGCCTTGGGCTCAATTCTCCATACTGGGGGGGGGGCGGGGAATCCCAAGCCATTAGGGTGAGCACATAATTTGTTTCAGAGGGTGGAACAAGAAAATGAATGGCATTTGGGATTGGCCTGGTATCCCTCCATTCCTCCACCAACACATATCCAATCCCATTTTCCATCTCTGATGGACCAGTAGCCCAGGGTTCCTTCCCTGTGACTCCACAGCAGCTCTTTCTGAACATCCATTCAGACATCTTACCACCTGCCCACAGAACATAGCCATTCCCTTTCAACATTCCCTTGCTCCATCCTCTGACCCGCCTCTTACTCACTTCCCTGACATCCTTCTCCAAACAGTTCTCCCTAGGCTCCCTTCCCACTCTGTTGTCACTCCCCAGGTTTCTACCCATGTGACCAGCACTCCTGAACCTCTGCCCCTTCCACCCACCCCATCATGTTTTTCATGTCTGGTCCCTTTTTTTTTTTTTTTGGTATTGGGGATTGAACCTAGGAGCATTCTCTGAGCTACACCAATAGCTCTTTTTTTGTTTGTTTGTTTGTTTGTTTTGGAACAGAGCCTCTCTAAGTTGCTGAGGGTCTCACTAAATTGCTGAGGCTAGCCTTCAATCTTTGATCCTCCTGTCTCAGCCTCCCAGGTACTGGGGTTACAGGCCTGTGCCACGGCACCCAGCATGCCTGGTCCTGTCTTGGCTTGTCCTCCCTCCCTCCCTCCCTCCCTCTCTTTTCTTTCTTTCTTTCTTTCTTTCTTTCTTTCTTTCTTTCTTTCTTTCTTTCGGATTGAATCCAGGGGCATTCTACCTCTGAGCTACACCCCCAGCCCTTTTTATTTTTTATTTGGAGACAGGGTCTCCCTGAGTTGCTGAGGGGCTTGCTAAGTTGCTGAGGCTGGCTTCAAACCTGCACTCCTCCTGGCCTCCCAAGTACTGGGATTACAGACATGCACCACCATGCCTGGCTAAATCTAGTCCTTTCTTTCTTTTTCTTTTTTTTTTTTTTTTTTTTTTTTT
>PVJS01054538.1:0-12926 GCA_004027185.1 Glis glis | reverse complement strand
GTATGTGGTACTGAGGATCAAACTCAGGTCCTTATACATGCTAGGCAAGTGCTCTACCACTGAGCTACACCCCCAGCCCTGGTATAATTTTTATGTTTAAAGATTTGAGGTCTCCATGCTAAAAGATACATAGGCAGATATGCTTCATGGTGTCAGCTGTATATCAACATTTACACCAATAACCCCTCAGTACCTTCCTTTAAAAACCTTTAATTCCCATATCCCATATCCTAAATTATCACCACTAGTACCTAAAGGAGGATTCGTTCAGCACAAAAACTAGAGGTTACATTTCTGACTTTCTAGAATAATGAAAACTTTTCATTTTTGAAAAAGGAGAGCAAAGAGAAGAACCCAAAATATTCCTAGGTGAGAACTAAATTACATTATGAAAGTTAGTTGACCCCATTGTTAGTCTGAAGGTCAAACATTTTAAAGAAAGAAAAAAATAGTAACCTGGTTGGTAGAGCTTCTCAAGAAATGTGACCCTCCACTTAAAACATTTTTGCAAATATTAGCACTTTATGGACATCTTTTCACTCCTACAGAATTTAGCAATTTACAAAAATGTTTAAAGCAACTTTTGGTGTAACTTTGCTTCTTTTAAAAAGTTGAGGAAATAGAAATGGCATTGAACAGTTATCAAATTTTCACATTTTCTGTTAATAAAGCTTGCTTTCTTGTGTGCCTTTGCGTACAATGGATAACTGTCATAATACCACAGTATGAGCAGACAGAAGAGACCAAGAGTGGAAGTCCTGCCAGGCACGGGAGGTCAGGGACTGGGCTGAAGCAGGGCTCCGCGATCATAGACCCTGCTTGGCCTGGGCAAGAGGGGTCCAGGCCCACACTTTAAAGAGTACCCCTCGGCCACCTCCTGACTGTGCCCTTCCCTGTGAAGTGAGTTATCTGTAGGACCAGAGGGATGAGCCACCCAGAGCCACTATTGGATTATGTTCCAGGCATCCAGGGCCCTGGAAATCTGTGCTCACTCAGACTGTGAGGCCTCTGCCTGGAGCTCATTGTCCTGAGGATGCACCTCACTGCTGGCGTGCAGACCAAGTGGGGAGCAAAGGTCAGCCTGGATGTGTGGATGGGATGTGCAGACTTGTCAGTGTTTGGCCTCTCACAGGATAAAGCAGATCCAGGGGCGGATGCAGCTCCTCCCAGCTGCATCCTGGCAGAGGAGTCCCAGCCTTCTAAATCCAAAACCTGCCCTCCCTGCCATTCTGAAGGGAGAAAGCAAATAGCGCTGTGGAGCCACCGGCCAGGCTTGGAGCTGGCCCCACTCACAGGTGGGTTGAGGTGTTCCCAAACACAGTCTCACAGACACCAGCATCAGACAAGGCCACTCTGCGACCAGGATGGAGCAAGAGGAAAACAAGACCACCCTGTAATCATGTGTGAGCCCAGACCTAAATAAGCACATTCCCCACACCACAGTGACCCCATCCCCCTTTCCTAGGAATGCAGTGACCACTACTTCTTTCCCAATGCCAGCATGAGCCCTGCTTCACGAAGATACCCAGTCATGAATTGACCGCATCCATTTACTCCAGGTGCAGGCCTGCCCCCTTGAACCCTCCACAAACCACCCAGCCTTGGCCCGAGTCCTCTGACAGGTGCTCTCTAACTCCCTCTGACTGAGACATCCAGTCCCCAGGGGTGTGGTCCCTCGCTGCAGTGAGTCAGTCCACTCACCTTTGTCCCACCACAGGTGTGTTCCCGGGGGTCTTTGCTAGGCAGGCATTGATGGAGGTATATTTGCCAAGGTGGGAGGATAGAACATGAAGTGCTTAACAGTTCCTAAGTTTGCTTTACAGTGTGTAAACACTGAAGCATATGATATACTCCATTTGGACTCTCGCCCAGACCCCCACAAATGTGACAGCAGGCACGTCTGTAAGGCGGGGCTCAGTGTAACCATGTCCCCAGTGTGACTGTGGGCACTGGAGAGCAGAGCCCTGTTCTGGGGAGATGCATTCGGGGAGGTTGGAGGACAGAAGGTGTTTAGGGAGTTGGTGAGAACAGGGCAAAATTCCAAATTAGGAATCATGCTCCAGGGTCCTGAACTTTTACAAGGTCAGGCACAATACGGTTATGACTACTGCCCCTGGATATGTGCCCATTGGAGATGGCCAAGGAAGACAGCATGGCAATGGACTCTACTGATGTCACGGCCACTGATGTTGACACAGACCACGGGTTCCAGGGCTTCCAGAGAGGAAGTTCTTTGACATCTGGATGGAAGAGTTCACAGCTGAAACTCTAGGTGTGATGATCATGGAGGCAAAGTCTGCTAAGTGTCAATAGAACCCCTAACTCTGTGGTTCTCAGCCCAGAGCAATTCCCCCAACCCCACCCCAAGGAACATTCGGCAATGTCTGGAGACATTTGTGGTGGGCACAACTAGAGTGGCTAGTTGATACCGGCCTCAAGTGGGTAGAAGCCAAAGTTGCTGTTCAACATCTCACGATACCCAGGGCATCCCAACACCATGGAATGTTGGACTACAAATGTGATTAGTGCTGAGCTTGAGACACCCTTGTGGCCTAGGTAGGCACCTGCCTAGGACACAGCTCAGGCCCAGGCTGCACACAGCGAAGTGTGGGGACACTTGTGCTGTAGAGAAGCTTCTTCAGGGGACGGTCACCAGAAGCACAGGGACCTAACTCAACTCTGGAGTGGGGACACCTATTTTAAGTGAGTTACATCATTTTCATTACAGTTATTGTAGATGGGCTCGAAGAGATCCTTCAGCTGGTTGCCATGGAAACCACGAACTAGGGAAGGCCAGTAGCCTTGGTCACGTGGGTTTAAAAGAAAGGAACTTTTGAAAATACCTCGCTAAAGAATTTCTGGAATGAGAAGGATAGATTATTCAAGGTGCTTATGAATTCCATCTGAGAAACACATGCTAATCAGAAATCATGACTAAAGGCTGAGGGCAAGCAAATGAAGCCTCACTCCTTCTGTGTTTTGCTTGAGTAGCTCAAAGACCTGCTTGGGACTAAAAGAAGCATCTCACAGCCCAGGCCTCAGGTCCTCCTAGGCTAAGTTCTTGAAAGAGATAAAGAAACACGTGTATTTGTCTTAGCTAAGCATGATCTTGCTCAGGCTCCTCTCTCTGACTTATTCCGTCTGCTACACAGAACATCTGCTTATGTAAAAGTATAATCGACAAAGATCCATAAAGACTTCCTTGTCTATTGAAGTGGAATGGAGATTGCAGGCTTCACCCCAAAACCCAACTGGGCTCACATGTTCTTGCTCAGATAACTCTCCAATTAAACTCAGATCTGGAAAACAGGGCCACAAGGTCCTCCGAAACATTGGAGCCAGAAACAAATGGACATGGTTTCATGGTCAGAGAACACCCTGTCCCAGAACAGTCAAATATAGAAACTTTCAGGGCCAAAATATTCACCAAAACTCCAGTGATTTATTTTACAATTTAGGCAAGTTTTAGAATAAAGATTTGTATATTCATTTATTTTTTAGGTAAGTCTCCCTGCTTTCAGAAAAAAAGACTCCCTAACTGGTGACCATAAGAGGAAGTCAGACTCTCTTACTATGGTACTAATAATGGTGAATAAAATGAAGAGAAAGTTTCTCAAACTCAAGACTCCAAGATGGATTCAGGTATGCATATTTTGTATTAAAAATAGTAATTAATCTTCATGGAAATAACCAGAACAGAGATCTTTGTTACAAATGAGAGTTCAGATCCAAGACTTGAGAAATCAATGCATGGCAAGACTGAACCCCATGGATGTAGAAGAAATTCTGATCCCTGCACACAGCACCAGGTGATGAAACAAGATGAAGCCCTGGGAAAAGTGTGAGCAGGGACAACACAGTTTCTATACTCACAGAGCAATGATAAAGTAAGACAGGCAGGAAGCATGCTTTCACAAGTGTGATTAGTATTTGAAAAGAGTTTAGAATACATGGGTGGAAATACCAAGTTGGTCCACTGGACACCCACAAACATGAATTCTAATCCAGTTGTCAGCGAGGAACTGGATGAATGTTGATAAAAGCTCAGCACTTATCCATGCTACGCTTTAGAGTCCTTAGGGACAAATGGAAATAGTAAAACACATGCTGTCTATCATCAAGATTCAAGAGTCATGAGTATTTGGCTCTGTAAACAGAGGTCATCTGACCCCACCCCTCACTTTATAGATGAGGGAAATGAGAACCCCAAGAGATTGAGTGACTGCCCACAGGAAGTAGTGCAGCCACACCCAGAACCCAGGGTTCTCTCCAATACATGCCATATTATTCATGCATGGAATGAAAGAGTGTTGTATAAATGGGTCAACATGCCTTCTATGTATTAGGTCCTCAATTGTTGTTTTACTCTACTGCAGCCCAAGACCAATTACCTAAAAACCCTATGGCACTAAATTCAAATTCTTACACATCCAACTATTTTTAAACAAGCCCCAACAAGTAGATGTTGAGCCATTTAGAGCCCAAGTGCTTCACATACTCCTTGAAACCTCACCCAGCATCTGTTGCCCACGATAAGATACAGCCTTGAGTGGACGAGGCCCTAAGCGTGTTCTCACGCTCTGAATCCTTCCCTTCTCACAGCCCTGTCTGAGCCTGTTGTGTGTGACTGCCTCTTGTGGTCATATCATTGTCCTTGATCAGCCCCCCAACTTTCAAACCTCTTACAAAATATGCAAATGCACCTTGAAGAGATGTACCTGGACTACATTTAAGGCCCCAGCATGGGCAAATGTGGGGAGCACATGTCATGGAGACATTTGTTTCCATCACATAAGCTACACGTGAGAACAAAAGGGACCCCCAAATGCCAGTTTCCTGACTCCCTGTGGGTGTTAATACCACGCAACATGGTGACACTGATATAATCGCAGTCTTGGCCATGTATGGATAAATCCTGATGACTTCCCTGATCAAATGTTACACCTCTCTTATACCTCTCTTATGCTTATTCAAAGACATCAAATAAGAGATTAAGAAGAAATTGATATAACAAATTGGTGCCTCTGGCCACAAAGCACAGTCTCCAAACCCTTCACATACAGCTGGCGCATCATAATAGAACCCTGAGACTCCAGGGTGAAGCAGAATTCACACAGCATGTGGTGGTTGTCCAAAGGCAAACTGCTTAGAAAACAAAGCAAGGAATTCCAGTTTAAAACTGAATGCTTTATTATTTTAAAAGCTACAAAAACTCTGCCCTTTAACATTGAAATGTGTGCTGTTTTATAAACAGTATAATCCCATAGAACTGTTCAGGGGCCGTAACTATTTTGAGAAGGAAGAATAAAAATCAACAGGTAACTAGTTAGAACTATTCTCACTTGCCCTTGCTATGGGGGAGGGGGGCCACTTTACATTTTAAAAATTACTGGTTTGATATAATCAAAGAACGCAGTATTTCAAGTATGCTTTCCTTCAAAATAATTTTCCTAGAAGAAGAAGGAAAAAGATCTAAGCTCTAAACTCAACTAGATTTCACTTGGCTTAGAATCACATTTTGAGAAAAATTAACACTTTCTTCTCATGTAAATTTGCCAAAATTAATGATAGCTGACATAAATTGATTAAATCTAGTCTGGGCACTACGCAGTGGGGTTTTAAGTATATTTACATAGATCTTCACGACAAAGCCAATATGGTAGGTATGGTGATTATTCCCATTTTACAGATATGGAAACTGAGGCACAAGATGCTTAAGTAACTTGCTCAAGATCAGGCATTTTCCATTAGTCACTTCTGCTTGACTCTAGAGCTGCCTTCCCAATACAGCAGACAGCAGCCATGTACAGCTACCAAGCCCTCCAAATGTACCTCCTCAAGATTGAGATGTTGGGTATGTATGCAGTACAAATTATATTTTGATGACTTGTATAAAGAATGTACAATACCTCACTAGTAATTTTTAAAATATTAATTACATTAAAGTAATATTTTACTTATAACAGATAAAATGAGATACACTAAATTTAATTTCGCCTGCTTCTTTTTTTCTTTTCTTTTTTTTTTTTTCTGTCGGTACTGGGGATTGAACCCAGGGGCATTCTACCTCTGAGCTATACCCCCAGCCCGATTTTTTATTCTTTATTTTGAAACAGGATCTCACTAAGTTGCAGAGAGTCTCACTAAGTAGCTGAGGCTGGCCGAGAACCCGGATCTTCCGGTCGCAGCCTCCAAGTACTGGGATTACAAGCGTGCGCCACCACGCCCAGCTTCTTTTCTTTATTGAATGTGGCTATTAGAGAACTTCAGCCCCCATGTGAGACCTGTACTTGTGGTTCACATTATACCTCTATTGGACCATGTGCCCTAAGAGTTTGAATTTTTCACCATTTTGCTTTCCCCATAAAGGAAAGAATTTATACTATTCTTCATACCTATGAGAAAGTGTGATCTTCTTTTATTGCGTAGGTGACGTTTGTATGTGAGGAAATAGAGCTCAGACCCAAAGTCAAACATTAACTGAAACAATCTGCACTGGAGCTGAGAACAAAAGATCGCACGCTCTCCTCAGCTCGGGCTGGTTCGACCTGCTTTCCAACCCGCACTGAAGCTGTAGAGTTAAGTTTAACAACTGTCTGGGTTTAATGTCTAATCACAAGCCAAACATGGCCTTTCCTTGTTCTTATGCTCTTGCTTTCTGCTGGGACAGGAGAAAGCAGGAGGGGCTGGGAGGATGCCAGCTGTGAGACTTGTCCAGGGGTCATGGGTCGTTTTATAGGATTAACACTCCAATTATTTAATGATAATCATTGGGCTCCCCTTATCAGGGAAAATGGATAAAACACATGCTGATAAGCAAGTTCAATGAATGGCACAGGAACTCTTTAAGAAAGCCTAAGGGGCTATTCATAAACCCTAGTCATGGCTCGGGGTGGGGGCTGGATTTGCATGGTTAGGGCCTTTCCTCTGGAAGGTCCCTAAACAGGAAATATTTCCTGAATTATGAACTACGCCACAGGTGCCACCTAACAGAGCAGGACTTGGCAATTAAAACCACTGACATTCTTGGTTCTCGCACTTTCTGCTGAGCTCCTGGTCCACTCCACCAGCCCTCCCCCCCCACGCAGCTGAGCGTTGACGTCCGTGCTTATTTACTTAGTTCCCTGAAGCACAGGGCAGATTTTCTGTCACTGTGTTCACCTGTGAGAGGTCTATTTAAAGAGCTTTATAATGTCCCCAACATTTACATTTGTGCCTAGCCCTCAGCTTGACCTTTCCACATCCTCCCTCTCTGTTTTTCTCCTCTAATTCTATTTTCCTCGAAAACCTGTGAAGTAAGAGGCTGGGACCCTGAAGACCTGGCTGGGGAGACGTTAGGACTGGCCCTCCACCCTGCAGCCCCTCCTTAATGAGGATTAAGTGTTCCTCCCTTGTGTCCCAGCCCTGGGCAGCTGGCCCGAGCCATTTAAGACCAGCTAATGACACCCAGAGAGCTACATTGGAGAGAACAGAGGCCCCACTCTTTATGCACAGGACTGTGTGTGCTTACACAATCTCTGTCTAAATATAAACCCAACTACCACCTTGCACGGTTTCTCACCAGTGAGCCTTATCTCTCTGGATTCATTGTGTTTGATGTTCCTAGTGGACAGCGTTGCATGTGGCCAGGTGGAGGGGACACTGGCAAGCTGGAGGCTCAGCTTCTCATCCCTGTTCTGCTGTTGACGCACACGTGGCTTTGGATATGTCGTCAAACCTCTCTGGGCCCTTTCTTCAGTGAAGTGTAAGGTTGGGTTGGATGATACCCAGGAGCTCTTGCTGTCCTACACATCTGTGATCCGTGACCTTCCAGATCTTCTCTGGTAATTAGTTTTCATTTCTCAAAATATTTATTTCCTGTGATCTGACTCTGTGGAGTTCACCTATTAGATATCTACGGTTGCCCCATGATAAGCAAACCAACAGGGTCCCCTTCCAAGGTGATTAATAGAACTCCATCCCAGACTCCAAGGCAATGGCCACATTACATTATAGAGGCACAGGAATTAAAACATTTTAAAGAGCCAGGCATGGTGGCACACGCCTGTAATTCCAGTACTGGGGAGGCTGAGACAGGAGGATCACAGGTTCAAAGACAACCTCAGCAACATAGTGAGACTCTTAGTAACCTAATGAGACCCTGTTTCAAAACAAATAATAAAAAAGGGCTGGAGGCGTAGCTTGGAGGTAGTATGCCCCCGGGTTCAATCCACAGTAACCCCCCCCCCACACACACACACACAGACATTTTAAAGAAACAAAACTTCAAGGGGGAAAAATCAATTCACAATTTGATAGTTTTCAGGAACCAGAGTGTGAATAGACCTACATTTATTTACATAAGAATTTCATGAATGTTTTGCTTCTTTGTTTTCTGGATTCTTGGCTGAAGGGAATTGCTCCTTCCATCCTACAGAGTACTTCTGGAATTACTGTGGTGTCTTCCAAATGTATCTCCCTGTCTCCAGTTCTCCCCACTTCACTCCATTTTACACAGGGCAGCCAGGCAAATATCACTAATGTGGCTCTTACCACTCTGTCAGCCCAAGCACATGATTCCCAGGGCAGAGCCTCGTCTTTCTCCCTCATTTCTCTATCCCCAGTGCCCAGCACTGAGCCTAACACATGCTAAGCTCTGAAGAAACTCTCACTCCCTCTCCCTCTCCCTCTCCACCCCCTCCCCATTTCCTCTCAACCCCACAGGACCTTGGTATACCTCTGGTGGGTGGATCTGTCCTGAACTGAGCATATTCCTTGCCATTTATCTTACTAAGGTCCTTGCAGCAGATCGGGGAATGCCAATTGAAACCTTCCTGCAGCACATCCCATCCAACTCTGCTCTAGGCCAGTGGCCTCTCCTTACTATTCTTTTTACCCAGTACCATCTGACATCTGACTAGAGAGAGAGTGGAAGGCCTGCTCAGAGACAATAGCCCAGCACAGGTAACCACTTGACCTGGATCCGTAATGATTCAAGTATGGTTGAGGGCAGGTGCACTGTCTTCTTTATTTCTTGCCTTTTTTTTTTATTATTTCCAAACGTATTTGAGGTCTATTAGAAGAATTGATAAAAGAAACAGTTCAAAGAATGCTAAATGCATATATGAAGGTATCACTACCACCCTCACTAATATGTGCAGGAGGAGGGGGCTCAGGGTGGAGGGAAACACACCAAGTGCTGTGTGCATGTATGTTTGTACCATTTTGAACCTCACTATGATGTATAATTACAATGCACCAATAAAAGTATAATAATAATAATTAAAAAAAAAAACTTGCTTTGAAGCTAGGCACAATTGGCATGCCTATAATCCCGGTGACTCGGGAGGTTGAGGTAGGAGGATTGCAGGTTTGAGGCCAGCCTCGGCAACTTAGCTAGACCCTGTCTCAAAACAAAAAATAAAAAGGGCTGGGGATTTAGCTCAGTAGTAGAGTCTCCCTCGGTTCAATCCCTAGTACCACAGAAAAATAAATCTATAATAAACTTGCTTTGAAAATATAAGACTATCCAAGGCAGAGATTGTAAGTGGAACTCACTTTTAAGTCTAAAATGTTCCACCCAAGATGGAATTTCCTGTCAAGTTTCCTCCCTGAATATTTTTCCTTACAGTTGCATGATTTCCAATTGATTTTATATTTAGTTGTGGTTCCCAGCAGTCCTAAGACAATAGACATTTTACCAGAAAAAGTTACATGACTAAAGGAATCCTCACATTAAGGGAATTATGGCAGTGGGACAGATGTGATTTTGAAGGTGACCTGGACCACCAGATGAAGGACTGTACAAGCCTGACTTGCTAGCGGGCAAGGAGGGTGATCAGATTAGTCAGGACTCTGTAGAGCGCAAGGGACAGAAACCCACTCAACTACTCAAGCAGAAACAGCAGCATGTTGCCTTGTATCCAGCATAGATACAAGTGGACCTGGACTTGGGGCAGGACTGGATCCACAAACTAAGTTTGTGAAGCGCAATGCAAAAGGGACGTCATGTATATGCAACGTTTGTTTGGAGTTTTTCTTTTGCTTTTCTTTTTCTTTTGCAGCTAAGAAACCTGTATGCATGGGATTTCACACCTCTGCCATAGGTAAGACCCATTCACGGGCATTATTACTGTGTTTCATAAAGGATCCGTTTTGGTACACAACATTAGAATTCTGTTTTCAGTCTTGTTTTACCAGAGTTGTATTTTTCAGTCATTTCTTCAAGGGAAACTAAAAGATTTAGTTGGAGCAAAACAAACAAATAAATAACAAGTTTGTCAGGGCTCAATACTCATGACCTCTGTTCCCAGCTTGGCTTTCCTCTGAAAAATTTTTAATAACTTTTTTCTCTTCGGTTTCATCAGGTTTTCTCTAGCAGCTAAGGGGCAATGGCTCCTGGCTCTTCCAGACCACATGCTTTGGCTTAGAAATCCTAGCTGGAAAAAGAATACCTTTTTCCTAGTACACAAATAAATCTGCCCTCAGAAGGATCCTTGTTGGCCTTGATTTTTGTCACATGCCCTCCTCAGCAACAATTATTTTTATAGAAGTAGAGTACAATCACTGGACAGAATGGATCACATGTGCAAACTTGTGATGTGGGGGAGTAGTTATTTATTAGAAAGAGAGTGGAGGACAAGTACCCCGGTACACCAAAAAAATTGCTTAGAGAGTCGGGCTTGGTGGTGCATACCTATAATCCCAATACGTGAGAGGCTGAGATAGGAGGATTGCAGGTTTAATGACAGCCTCAGCAACTTAGCAAGATCCTGCTTCAAAATAAAAAATAAAAAAGGGCTAGGGTTGTAGCTCAGAGGTAGAACACCCCTGGGTTCAATCCACAGCACCAAACAAACAAAAAACTCGCTTAGAGAAGTGGCAATGCCTTTCCAAGTTTTCACTTAAAATGTGTTTACTAAACATCTACTCTGCTCTAAGTAGTGAGAAAACAGATTAAAATGCCTGTTCTCATGCTGTGTATATTCTGTTACAATAATCTTCATCAAGATTAAAAGCATAACAACTAAAGGCAGTGTGACCCTTGATGAGATTCTAGGTTAAAAAAAGGACATTTTAGAGATCATTGGGGAAATATGAATGTAGACTATACATTCTTATATCAGATAAGTATTCTTAGATAAGAGTACTGCATTGTTATTAAATTTTTGAAGTATATTTACATTTTTTATACTTATGGGAGAATACTCTTGTTCTTAAGACACACATATGATCAAGACAAAAGATAACAAGTGCTGTAAAGAATGTAGAAAGGTACATTAAATGAGGCTCCAATCAAGGCCCACATTTAGCCTTGAGTCTCTCTTCATTTAAATCCCCTTTTCCTCCCCCCCACCTTTTTTTTTTTCATGACACTTGTTAATAAAAGTGAGTCATTTGTCCTATAGAATTTCTACATGCTGGATTTGGTTGGTTGTAACCTTGAGTTTTATTTAACAAGTGTTTATGTTCTTTGGAACATATGTTCTACCTTGCACGCTATTGGTGGGGATGTAAATTAGAACAGCCATTTTGGAAAAGAGTATGGAAGGTTCCTCAGCAAATTAATATTAGAACTATCATATGATCTTTAGGTATCTCACTACTGGATATATATCCAAAAGAAATGAAATATGTTTCAAAGAGACATCTATACCCCCATGTGTGCTGCAGCACTATTCACAGTAACCAAGAAATGGAAACAACCTAAGTGTCCATCAACTAATGAATGGATAAAAAAAAGTGGTACATATACACAGTGAAATACTAGTCAGACATAAAAAGGATGAAATCATGTCAGGTGTGACAGCACAGATAGAACTGGACAACATTACATAAAGTGAAATGAGGCAACAGGGTGGGATCTGAAGGGAAATAACCAAGTGATGTCCGCATGTATTTATGTATCACTTTGAATCTCACTGTGATGTATAATTACAATGCACCAACAAAAGTACAATAAAAGAAAAGAAAAAAAGAAGTCAAGCACAGAAAGGTAAGTATTGCAAACCTTATGAATATGTGAGACCCTCTTCATTCCAGGGCCGCCACACTGGATTTAAAAACTTTACTAACCTTTGAAACAAAGCATGATTTCCCCAATTACTTCCTCCTAAAATGGTTGATCTCATGGAAGTTGAGTAGAGTGGTGGTTCCCAAAGGCTAGGGAGAATAGGAGAAAGGGAGGAATGGAGAAAGATTGGTCAATGGGTATTAAGTTGTAGACGGGAGAAATAAGTTCTGATGTTCTATTGCACAGTATGGTGACTACAGATAAGGATAATGTATTTAAAAGCTATAAAAAGGATTTTGAATGTTTCCAGCACAAAAAATGATAAATGTTTGAGGAGATAAATAAGTTTACCCTGTTCTGAGCATTACACAATGTGTATATATACCAAAACATCAAATGGTATTCCACAAACAACATATATTTTTATGTGTCAAAAATCATATATAAATAGGAATTTCTAAAAAATAAAATTGATACACATGCCAAATGATTTAGGGCTAAAGGGCCATGATACCTGTAACTAATTTTCAAATGGTTCGGCAAAAATAAATAAATAAATAGTGTGTGTGTGTGTGTGTGTGTGTGTGTGTGTGTGTGTGTGTTCTTCATCAGCAAGCTATCCTTAATCCACCTCAATGAAACATGTTATCCACATAACAGCAGTCAGGTTTCTATACAATCCTTGGGGTAAAGCAAGGCCCTTTGCCCCTTACAAATTGATACAAACTTTAACTCAACCTTCATAGAAATTTTAGAACCCAGCTGAGTGTGGTAGCACATACCTGTAATCCCAGTGCTTGGCAAGATGAGATAGGATGATTGCAGGTTCAAGGCCAGCCTCAGCAACTTAGTGAGACCTTGTTTCAAAATAAAAAAAAAATAGGGATGGGGTATAGCTTACAGGTAGAATGCCCCTGAGCGAAAAAGAAAAGAA
>PVJS01054537.1:0-12926 GCA_004027185.1 Glis glis | reverse complement strand
ATTAATCACCTCCGGAATTTCTCAGGGCTTTTTGGATGTGAAGCTAGCCCATTGTGTTTTTAGAGATATGGGTTTTGCTGCTTCTTGGCATGTCCTAAGCAAGGCAAGCTTAGGACTTTAGATTTACTCCTTTCCTTCCCATCTTGTCTCCTTTCTACCTAAAATTTTACTACTTCTACTCTACCTTATCAGGGAGACCAAGGCTTTGAAGGTCAGCCCCAGCTTCAGCCCCTGAGCTGCCATCTGCACAGGGACCCGGGTCTGGATCCACAGGCCTCACAGGGACAACTGAGGCCCAGACAAGGAAGGGCTAGTCCCAGGGCCTCGCTGGGGACACACGTCCACATGTGCACATACACAAACACACACACAGAACAGTGTTGGCTTGACCTTGCTGTCCCTGGAAAGGACACTGTGGACACTGGAGCCTTTGTGACCTCAAGGGTGAGGTCAGGCTGGCCAGGGCGGGGGAGGAGCAGCGCCCAGAGATAGGGCTGGCCTTTCGGTGTGAGGACAGAGCCAGCGGCCGGGCTCCTCTACACTGCGCTCACTCATGGACGGGCAGCACTCTGAAAGGCCACACAGCCATGCCGCGGCTGACAGAATGTCAGCAGCCGTGCCCCGCAGCCCCAGGTCAGCTCGGCTGCCCCTGGGGGCCACCCGGTCTCCCCGCAGGTACCCCGGTCCCTCCACCTGCCAGGAAAGCGACTCCCTGCAGGGCAGCTGGGGCACCCCAAGGAAGCATCTGGGGCTGGACCCCAGCCCGTGCAAAGGGCTCCTGCCACCCGGAGCAGCTGGGGCAGATTTGGAGTGGGCCTTATGACATCAGTGCCCAGGGCGTGGTGGAGAGGAGGCCGGGAGGGAGGGGACCTGACTGCTCGTGAGGACCAGCGACGCAGAGGGGCGAGGGTCACACGGGCGGTGGGAAGGAGCGAAGGACAGGCTGTGCACCTGCTCCTCTGCGCAGGATGGGGAGGATACAGTGGCCAACGTTCTGCAGAGAAGGGAGGGAACATGAGGAGAAGAGGCTCCCCAGGCTTCCGCCCCCAGTGTCCCCTGTGACTCTCCAGTGTCCCCCAGCACCCCAGAGTCCCCTGACACCCTCAGTGGACACTGTGACCCCCATTGTCCCCAATACCCCAGTGTCCCCTGTGACCCCCCAGTGTTCCCTGACACCCTCAGTGTCCCCCAACACCCCAGAGTCCCCTGTGCCCCTAGTGTCCCCTGCAACCCAGGCAGACACGGGGTGGCCCCGCCCTCATGGGCCTGGCAGGCCGCCGCCTCAGCCTCCTCTGGCCCCGCGCCCAGGCAGGCACCCCCTCCACGGGGACATGGGACAGGCTCTGTGTCTAGGGGATCGCCCCTTGCCACTGTGGGTCCAGAGCAGGACTGGCAGTTGTGATCCTGCGACTGCGCCCGGAGCGTCTGGTGGCCGCCCGTGAGCTCTGTGGTTCTGGCCCCACACAGGCGTCCGCTGGGTGTGGTCAAGCCTGTGGTCTCCTCGGCCACGGCTCAGCTGGCGTCTAAGCCAGGAGCACGCTCCCCTCCCTCTGCAGATGTTTGCAATGGGGTGTTCATGTCATTTTCCTATTTTTAAAAACTCATTTAGCTGTGGAGGCCGCAGGGGCTGCGACACAGGTCGGGGCGGGCGGGGTACAGGCCTCGATGTTGCCTGCGGCCTACACTGACGGCGTGTCCGAGGCAGGCCAGCTCCGCAGCCTCCTCCTGGAAAGGCCGGCCTTCCTGGAGCAAGAGATTCTGCATTCTGGAGGCCAAGGCACCCTTCCAGGAGGGGTAAATTGTGTGGTCTCTCAGAGGGAGAAGGCTGGGGCCTCCCCGAGCTGCCTCCACCCAGCCCCAGGAGGTGTCAGAAGACACTGCATCCAGGACGCAGGCTCTGGTTCAGGGACAGGTGTGAATGCTCCACCCCACGCTCGATGGCGGAGGAGCTGGCGAGGTGGCCCGGCAGGGGTGATGGCGGCCAGAGGCAGTGCTCTGTCCTGAGCAGGAGGATTGTGTGGCTGGGGCTGTGTGATTCCTACATGCCTCCATTCATTCATTCACCCAATCTCTCTCCAACACACATACATGCACGCATGCGCGCGCGCACACACACACACACACACACACACACACACACACACCACCTATGGGGACAACTTTAGCCAAATGGCACGTCCTTGGCCAGGCCTTCCTGACCTGGATATTCGAGTTGACCCATGGCTGGTCTAGTACCTGTTCTCTGCCGGAACCTTCTCCACGTCACAGCCCTGACCACACTGCCCACAGCTTCCCGGCCTACTCACTGCCCCTTCCTCTCCACTGGCCACCCCCGGGCCCTGGAGCGGTGCCTGGCACGTAGTTGGCACTGAATAAACGACCCCTGTGTGAATGAGGCAGGACGCGATGGCTCTGGCTAGGCACCGTGCAAGGCTTGGGGCCGCACCAGTCTGCGCGGCTGCCCTGGCAAAATACCACAGACAGCAAAATACCACGGACGGGGCAGCCACAGGCGCGTCTTCCTCCCGGTTCCAGAGACCAGAAGTCCAAGCCCAGGGCCCGGCCCTCGGTTTCTGGCGAGGGCTGCTTCCCTCGGGGAGGGAGCAAGCTCTCGTCATGTTTTGTTTTAAGGCCACTAATCCCATCACAAGGGCCCCACCCTCCTGGGCCCCTCTAGACCTCAGCACCCCCAAAGACCATCTCCAATGCCATCATGTTGGGGTTGGGCTTCAGCCGAGGGTAAGGGAAGAGGACGCACATCAGTCCATAGCAGGGACTACAGAGGTGGCGGCCACCCCGGCCTCCCCTCAGGTCAGACGCCCGGTCCCCTTCTCTGCTCCAGAACTTCATGACTACTTTCATGCCAGCGTGTCCCCTGGACACCGGGGGCTTCACAGGGACAGGCTTTCTGGGTCCTTTTTTTGTGTGTGTGGTACTGGGGATTGAACCCAGGGCCGTTCTACCTCTGAACTACACCCCCAGCCCTATTTTTTATTCTTTTTTTTTTTGAAACAGGGTCTCACTAAGTTGCGGAGGGCCTCACTAAGTAGCTGAGGATGGCCGCGAACCCGGATCCTCCGGTCTCAGCCTCCCAAGTACTGGGATTACAAGCGTGCGCCACCACGCCCGGCTTCTGGGTCTTCTTAGTGTCACAAAAGCTCAGACATGCAGGGACGCACCTTCTCAGGCAAGGCCACCAACAGCGCGCTCTCCAGGTCCAGAAAGCGGCGGTGTTCCTGGGCCCTGACAGAAGACAGGGAAAGGGGAGGGAAGGAGGCGAACTCCAGGCCTGGGGCCAGCAAAGCCAGGCCCAGGGTCCAGCTGGAACGCACCTGGGCAGGTGGAGGCTGGTGTGCAGGTTGCAGGGAACAGATCGCCAGCCGGGCTGCCACAGAGCCACATCCAAAGACCAGGATGGGCAGTGGTTGCTCAGAAACATCACTGCCACCAAGCACGCCACCCGGCCCATGAACGCTCTGCGCCTGGCGCTGTTCTAGATGTGCATTATACCATGTCGCAAGATGAAAAGTAATATGGAGAAAATGGAGAGGGTGGGGGAGTGGGGATGTGGGTGAGGGTCAGGTGGGAATTTTCAGATAAGTTCATCCAAAAGATGACACCTGAGCAGACTTGAAGGAGGCGAGGGGCTGGGCCAAGGAGCTATCTGGAGGAAGAGTGTCCTCCGACGGCAGGCAGAAGTGGCCAGTGCAAAGGCCCTGCGGTAGAAGTGTGTCTGGTGGTGGGAGGAGCAGCCGGAGTTCAGCAGAGGGGGCGAAGCCAGCCAGGCGCGCAGGAGGAAATGAGGTCAGAGAGGGTGGAATCACTTCTGTCTCATACCGTTTTTTCCTATTTGTGACAGTATGTGTTACATACAGTAAAGGTCACCCTCTTGAGTGTACAGCTCAGCATGTTTTAACAAATGTGTAGAGCTGTGTACCCACTACCATAAATCAGATCTAAAACAACTCCATTCCCCCAAACACTTCCCCACGCCCCCTTGCAGGGGACTCTCCCTAGCCCCGGGTACCTTTTGCAGAACATGATAAAAACGCAGCGCCGCAGTACGTGGCCTTTGGGGTGGCTGCTTTCACCTCGCACAACGTACTTCAGAATTGTTGCGTTTATCAGGGATCCGTTTCTCCTTCCTCTGAGTCATATTCTGTGGGTGTGACACGGGTTGTTTATGCATTCACCGGGTGAAGGACATTTGGAAGCTGTCCCTCTTTAGCTGTGATGAATAAAGCCACTATTACATATCGGTGTATGGATTCCCATGAGCCATGTCAGTTGTTGTTTCTCCTGAGTACATGCCCAGGAGCGGATGGCTGAGTCACATGACCACGGTGTGACTCACTTTGTAAGAAAGGGCCACGGTGCCTCCCACAGGAAGTCCAGTCTCTCCAGTCCCGCCAGCACTTGGCGTTTTCGGTTTACCTGATGTTAGCCCTTCCTGCGGGTGCACAGCGATAGCCTGCTGCGGTTTTAATTTCACCTCATGAAAAATAATGCTGAGCACTTTCTCTGTGCGTTTTTACCACCTGTGTATCTCCTTTGGCGGACATCTGTTCAAATCTTGGCCTGTGTTTTGTTGGGTCGTTTGGTTTGGTTTGGTTTCGCGGGATCGTGGTATGTTCTGGACATCGCCCCTGATCACACATGTGATCTGCAAAGGTTCCCTACAGCTGTGCAGCTCATCTTTCCACTTTTTCTGGATATTTTTCAAAAAGCAGAAGTTCTTCATTTTTATTAAATCGAGTATATTCATTTTTCTTATATGAGTAGGGCTTTGGGGTCACATTTATAAAATCTTTGTCTCGCTCAAGGTCATGAAGATTTTTCTCCTGTATTTTCTTCTAGAAGCTTTGGGAGTTTGGGTTTTGCTTTCCTCTCTGTATTCTATTCTGAGTAGTTCATTTTTGCATAGGGTGTGAAGATAGATTGAGGGTTATTTTTGCATGTGTATATCCAATTGTTGTGGCACCATATGCTGAACTATCCTTTCTTAATTGAACTGCGTTTGCACCTTTATAAAAAAAAATCAGTTGGCCTTAGACATGTGGATTTTTTGGGGCTTAGTGTATTTTTATTGGTGCATTATAATTATACATAATAGTGGAATTTGTTGTTACATATTTACACATGCACATAACATAATCTGGTCAATTTCATTCCCCAGTATATGTGTGGATCTTTTTCTAGACACCATGCTCTGCTCCATTTATTTATATTTCTGTGCTTTCATCAATATCACACTGCCTTGGTTACTGTAGTTTTGTAAATGTTGAAATCAATCCTCCAGTTTTTCCTTCTTTAAAATCACTTTTGCTGCCTATAATCGTAGTACTTGAGAAGCAGAAACAGGAGGATCACAGGTTCGAGGCCAGCATCAGCAACTTGGCGAGACTCTGTTTAAAAAAATTTTTTAATCACTTTTTTTTTGCTATGCTATTCTTTTACCTTTCCATATAAATTATTTTAAAACAGTTCATTTGTTGGCACAAAAAATGATGCTAGGATTTTAATCGAAATTGCATTGAATATTTTAATCAAAATTGCATTGAATATTTATATAAATTTTTAAAAATTGATATACTATTAATAGCGATTCTTTCAATCCATGAACATGGTATGTCTCTTCACTTACTAAAGTTTTCTTGGTTTTTCATCAGTATGTTGTAGTTTACAGTATATGGATCTTGCAATCATTTGTTAGAGTTACATCTAAATATCTCATAGTATCTTTAGTGCAATTGTCGTGGTATCTTTTTTTAATTTCAGTTCCCAACTGTTCATTGCTAGTATACAGAAATACGACTGCTTTGGTATGTTGACAAAATTTACAAATTTTCTGAACTCACCTTTTAGTTCTGTAGATTCTTTGGAATTTTCCACTTAGATAGAAATATCTTCTACAAATAGAATGGTAGAATGGGTTTCTTCCTTTCCATTCTGTTTGGCTTTTATTTCTTTGTCATGATTTTTTGCATTGACTAGGCCCACATTACAATGTCGAACAAGAGTGGTAAGAGCTGGCATTTTTGCCTTATTCCCAATTAAGTGGGGAAAACCTTCAGTCTTCCACCATTAAGTATATTAACTGTAGGATTTGTATAAATGATCTTTATCATGTTGAAGGTGTTCCCTTAATTCTTGTTTTTATTGTGATTAGATGTTGCATTTTGTCAAAAGCTTTCCCCACATCTATTTAGACGATTATGTAACTTTTTTCATTAGTCTGTCAATATGGTGAATTATACTGATTGATTTTCAAATGTTCAACCAACCTTGCATTCCCAGGAGAAGCCCACTTGGACATGATGGATTAGCATTTTTGTATATTTTGGATTCCTTTATTAAAGTTTGTGTCTGGAGGTTGTTAGTTTTGGGGGTTTTTGTTGTTGTTTTGGGGGGGGGTTTTGTAATAGTTGTATGGTTTGGGTGTCAAGGTAATGCTTGCTTTGCAAAATGAATTGGAAAGTATTCCCTCCTTTTTAAAAATTTTCTAAAAGTGTTTTGCAGTATTGGCATTATTTCTTCCTCAAGTGCTTGGTAAAATTAAAGTCATTGGGCCTAAAGCATTTTTCATGGGAAGATTTTCAACTATGAATTAATTTTCATAATACGTGTAGGTCTATTATTGTCATTGAATTCTTAGATGAGCTTCAGTATTATATGACTTTAAGAAATTTGTCCATTTTGTTTAAATTGTCTAAGTTATTGGCATAAAGTTACTCATAATATTCTCTTATTGTCCTATTAATGTCTGTGGTGCCTATAATGACATACCACTCTTATTACTGATATTAATAACTTACATCTTCTTTTTTGCCCCAATAAATCCTGCTAGAGGTTTGTTGATGTATTCATCTGTTCAAGCAACCAACTTTTAGTTTCATTGATTTTCTCTACTTTTCTGTTTTCTCTTTTATTGATTTCTGCTCTACTTTTTATTATTTTCTTTCTTTGAGTTTTTCTTTTTAGTTTTGTAGGAGGAATTCTAGGTCATTGATCTCAGGTTTTTATTCTTTCTTAATACATGTGTTTAATACTGTAAGTTTCCCTCTCAGGCTTTTGACATGTGTTATCATTTTCATTCCATTCAAAATACTTTATACTTTCTTTTTTGGATTCTTCTTAACCTCTGAATTATTTGAAAGCCTGTTATTTAGTTTCCAAATCCTTGGGGATTTTCCATCTATCTCTCTGTTGTTAATTTCTAATTTAATTCCATTGTGGTTGGAGACCATGACTTGTTTCATTTGAATCTAATTAAGCTTATCAAGACTTTTTTATGGCACAGAATATGGCCTATCTTGGTAAATGGAGCATGTGTATTTGCAAAGAATGTGTATTCTCCTTCTAGACAGTTCTATAAATGCCAGTTAGGTTACATCAATTAAGAGTATTGTTCAAGTTTTCTATATCCTTAGTGATTATCTCTTTACTTATTCTATCAATTATTGAGAAAGGGGCATTGAAATCTTCAACTATGATTGTTGATTTGTCATTTCTCTTTGTAGCTCTGTCTTCTTTGCTTTAAGTATTTTTAAGGTTCTGTTATGAGATGCAGAAACATTTATGATTGCTATGTTATCTTAATAAACGATTCCTTTATCATTCTGAATTGATTCTCTTTTTCCTGTTATATTATTCTAAATATATGTTGTCTAATATTAATGTAGCAACTCTAGTTTTCATTAGATTGATGTTAGCATGGTATATCTTTTTTCATCCTTTTTTAAATTTTATTTTACTTGGTACTGGAGGCTGAACCCAGGGGCATTCTACCTCTAAGCTATACCCCCAGCCCTATTTTATTTTTAATTTGGAAACAAGGTCTCACTAAGTTGCTGAGGGTCTCACTAAATTACTGATGCTGGCCTTGAACCTGCAATCCTCCTGTCTCAGCCTCCCAAGTACTGGGATTATAGGCATGTGCCACCACGCTTGACTCATCCTTTTATTTTTAATCAATTGGTATCTTATATTTCAAGTATATTTATTATAGTTAACAAATATTTGATGCTGCTTTTTTATTCAACTTGACAATCTCTGCTATTTGACTGTGATGTTTAAACCACTTATGTTTAATGTGAGTATTGATATGATCTAGTCTTAATCTATATCGCTTGTAGACATTTTATATTTTTGGTTTTGTGTTGTTTTATCTTTAGTCATTGTTCTAGAGTTTTTAGTATACAATATTAACTTATTTTGGTCTACCTTAAAGTCATATTGTATCATTTTACTTAGAGTATAACAATCTTAAAATTTTTAGTTAAATTTCCCCCTGGCCTTGTGCTGTTGTTGTTATATATTTTACTTCTCTGTTTGTTCTAACCTCATGATACATGATTAATTTTACTTTAAATATTAAAAATAAAAACAATTTTCTATTTGCTTGCATATTTACGGTTTCCAATGTTCTTCCTTCTTTTGTGTAGCTCATTTCCATCTGGTGTCATTCTCCTTTTGCCTGAAAGATTTCCTCTAATATTGTTTGTACTACAGAACTGGTGATGAATTCTTGTGTGTGTTTTGTATGTATGAAAGACTTTTTCTTTCACTCGTAGCTTTTAAAGATGTTTTCTCTGGGTGTAGATTTCCAACTTGCTAGGTGGCTGAAGGGGTCTTTTTTATTTTTTTTGTTTCTTTCAGTGCTTTGAAATGTTGCCCCCTTTGTCTTCCATGCTGCATTGTTTCAAACAAAACCTATGCTGTCATTCTTTATTCCTTTAACGTGTCTTCTTTTCCCTTTGGTTTTATGCATGTACTTGTATTCTTATATTTTCTCTTATTATTGGTTTTAGGGCAATTTTATTTTGTTGTGATTTGCTGTTATTTTCTTCACATGTCTTTTGTTTGAAATCCATTACATTTCCTGATTATGTGAATTTATAGTTTTCATCAAATTTGGAAATTGTTCCAAAATTATTTCTTCAGATATTGTTTCCATCCCCCTTCCTTCTCCCGTGGGGACTCAAATTACAGATACTCGGTGCCATTTTAAGTTGTCCCATAGCTCAATAATGCTCTGTTCCATTTTTTCTGTTTTGTTTTGTTTTGTTTTTCAATTTGTGTTTCCTTTTTTGGATCATTTCGGTTGGTCTTCAGGTATACTAATCTTTTCTTCCATAGTGTTTCATCTGCTGATAAAGTCACCCATCGTATTCCTAATCTGAAGTGTAACTTTCATCTTTTTTATACTTTCCGTGTCCTTAGCATGCTTGTTTTACTCTACTATGTCGAGCATATGGAATATAACTATAACTGGTTTAATGTCCTTATCTACTAATTCTGTCATTTCTGTGTTGGTTTTGATCAAGTGATAATTTTTTCCTTATGATGGGTCATATTTTCTTGCTTCTTAGCATGCCTGGTAAATTTTAATTGGATGCCAGACACTGTGAATTTACCTTGTTGGGTATTGGATATTCCTTTACTTTTTAAATATGCTCGAGCTTTATTCTAGGACACAAATTATTAAACATGGTTTGGTCTTTTTGAGGCTGACTTTTAGAGCTTTGTAGGGAGGGCTTAAGCATCCTTGTTCAGGGCTGAATTTCTCCCATTACTGAGGTAACACCATCTAGAGTACTCTACCTAATGCCCTATGAACTCTGAGGGTTTCCACTGTAGCTGACAAAAAAGACCTCTTCCCAGGCCTGTGTATGCTCCAAGTGTGGCCCCGGTACTCCTTTGGGGTGGTTCTTTTCCCACATGCACTGAGGGCAGATGAAGGGGGACTGAAGATTTCTAGAACTTTCTCCCTTCCTGTGCAACTATCTCCATGGCTCTTCCCTGAAAACTCTAGCTACATTGGCTTCCCCAAACTATCACCTCCAGTTCCTCAACTTGGAACTGGAACTATGGGCTTCCTCAGTTTCCTCCCCCTACACTGGAAACTGGAAACCATCCCAGCAGCTAGCTGTGGCAACCTGAGACACACCTTGCTGGTTTCTCACCTCTCAGGGATCACTGTTCCGTGCTGCCGCCGTGCGATAGCTCATAGCCATGATTTTGTGTGTTTTTTTCCAATTTTTGATTTGTTTAAGGCAGGAGGATGAATCTGGGCCTGATGGCTCCAGCTTGGCAGGAAGCATCAGTGTCCTACATGTCATTTTGGGGACTTTGGGTTTTCTTCTGGGTAGAACAGGGACCCATGGGAGGAGTCTGAGTTATGTGACCCGAAACGCATCTCTTACACCGTGGAACAAGCGGATGCATAAGACGTTAGGAGCGAGGCCGCCTTCTAATGCGCCCCGTCTCTTACTCATTTCATCTGCTGGCTGTTTTTCCTGTTTGCTGACGTGTCCCGGGTGCCTAGAACAGCCTTCGCCCAGGGAGTACTGGGAAGTGAGAACGGAAAGAGAACAAGCAAATGAGGTCATGAAGTGGGGGAGCGCAAGTCTGATCTTGCCATAAGGCTCCCGCCGGAGGGCCTGAGAGGGAGCCATGCCTGGACTGCACCCCCAGAAGCAAGGTGCCTTCGCATTCTGGCTCTTGATGGCAACTAACGCACTTGAGGGAATCTTTTCTCATGTTTGCAGGAGAACAGGAGGGAGAAGGAAAGTGACAGACACCAGCGTGAAGGGGCCCTACACCCTCCCTCGCGCCACAGCTCCCCTCGCCTCGGTGACCCTGCCAGTGACATCTGGGCAGCCTGGGGCTCCTGTGCTGTCCTGAAGAGACTGGCCCCTCCAAGCTAGTGGAGAGCCAGAGAAGGGGACACAGTACCCTGAACCCTCCCACATCCCACCAGCGTGTCTGTCCCCAACACCTGCCGGGAAGCCGGGCCCCACCAGACCCACGGTGATGCTGCCTACTCAATAGTGTCCTGAGATCTCAAGTGGTCACCCTCTTCCCAGGGCTCGGCCAGGCCACTGAGGGAAGGACAGACACGTGGAAGACTTTGGCTGAGATTCAACCCCAGGCTGTCTCAGCATCAAACATACAGCACACACTGCTGCTCACACCCAGGACCCTTTCCATTTCAGAATCTCCTCCCATGTCTCCACATCCATGAAGGAGCCACCTTGCAAGAAGGTACCTCAGGACCAGGTCCACACGGACAGACAGGGGCACGCCACCACCATCCTGTTCTGCAAGACCAAGAGCAGGCAGGCTGCCCTGGTGCCCAAGGAGAACAAGATGTTCATGGAGGAAGCCTACAATGCGGGTGATCACCAGCCCCGGGACTCACCAGGGCAAGCAGTGGGGGTCCACAGGCAGAGCCAGGTTCTAAAAGCCCCCATCATGCCTCTCTGTGGAAGCAGTCCTAAGGGTGAGGGCTAGAGGGGTCCCTCTCCAGCACCTTGGCGATGACAAAAGGTGTGGACATGTGAACTTTCAGCAGAGAGCCCTGCACACCTCCCTCAGCTTATTCATGCCTCCTGGAGCACCACCCCAAGCCCCCAAGATGCCCCATCTCCCACCCCACCCTCCAGCATTCTTCTACAGCTCCCCATCCTGCAGACCTCAGCTTAGGCCTGGCCCCTTCCCTGGAATGCTTCCACCTTTGTTCAAACACCAAGGAGTGTTGGATGACTGGGTGGCGGGTGAAAGGATCAAAGAATGTATGGATGGAGGGATGGAAGGAATGAATTCATAAATAGATGGGTAGAAGAATGGATGGATGGACTGATGAATAGGTAGATGGATCAATTTATATATGGATAAACAGTGGGTGGGTAGGTGGCAGATGGATGGATGGATGGATGGATGGATGGATGAGTGGATGGATGGATGGATAGATGGATGGATGGATGGATGGATGGATGATGGATGGATAGATGGATGGATGGATGGATGGATGGATGGATGAGTGGATGGATGGATGGATAGATGGATGGATGGATGGATGGATGGATGGATGGATGGATGGATTTATGAGTCCATGGGTGGGTGGATGGGTAAATGGATGTAAAATTGGACAGACAGGTGGATAGATAGATGAACTGACAAGCAGATGTACGGATGAATGCATCAGTAGATGGACAGATGGGTGGTGATGAACGATGAGTGAGTGGATGAATGAGAAGCTGGGTGGGTCGAGGCGGCGGTGGAATGTGGATGGTGAATAAGGAGAGGCAGACTCGCATGCAGTCCTGCTCTTTGTCCTATCCTGAGCCCCATCAGGACCATTTGGACAGTGAGGATGTTCATGACTTCCCAACGTGTGAAGTCCCCCTCACTTTCGGCTCACTGCTTGCCTGTCCGGTCCTGCCTCTCTCTACCCATCCAGCCCTGCTATCACAATATGACTCCCCATAGCCCGCCCGCCCTCACACCCTTCTTGCCAACTTTAGCAGTCTGCTTCAAGATGCTCCGGGACATAAATAATTCAGACCCTCTCCACCTGAAGTACATCATCAAGAAAATCAAGACTATGGCTCACAGATCCCCCAACCTAGTGATGGAAACCATCCACGACTACTTCATAGACAACCCAGAGGTGAGAGTTTCGTGGGCCCTTGGGGCAGGCATGGGGGGAGAGGGGAGGCTTAGACCCAAGGTGGGCTCAGATCCTGGTTTCCACCCGGAGTGGCTATGTACCTTGGGGAAAGTTTAAATCTCCTCCTCTGCTGAATGGGCTGAGTGGGGAAGAAGGAAAGTAGACAACATTTGTTGACACCTTCGAAACTCTCACAAAGAGATATGATCCTCAGAGATGGGGCATCTCGGGCTTAGGGAATGGGGGGCCTGCCTAGAGTCACAGAGCCAGCAGGGGCAGAAATGGATGGATAAATGGATGGGTGGAAGAAGGATGGATGGATGGATGGATGATGGGTTGGTGGGTGGATGGAAGGAAGGTGGATAGGTGGAATGATGATGGGTGGATGGGTGGATGGATGGTGAGTGGATGGATGGATGGATGGATGGATGGATGATGGATGGATGATGGGTGGATGGATGGATAGATGATG
>PVJS01054536.1:0-12929 GCA_004027185.1 Glis glis | reverse complement strand
TGTTCAAGACTGTGACAGCTTTGAGGATTAACAGTCAACTGTTCTGTACTGTCCATCAGCTTAGGTTTCTCTGCTGTTTCTCGTGATTAGACTGGGCAGACTGGTTGTGAGTTTTTACACCCATGAAGAAGTGCGATGCCCTTCTCATCACGTCACATTAAGAAGGACATGATATTAAGAGGACATCACTGGTAACATTCACATTAGTCAGTTAGGAGAGTGTGTCAGCTTTCTTAACTGTAAAGTTCCTAAATTTTCCCTTTCCACATGCTATTCCTTGGAAGCAAGTCACGGTATCTAGCCCTCACTTAAAGAGGGGGATGCCAGTTGAAGGGAGCTTTGAAAGCAGTTCGGCTTGTGCTGGTATACATTAGATCTAAAGGATTTTCGTTTACACTATAAAGCTGAAAACAGAAGAGCTAAGATGTTGGGCAAGCTAAGTAGCTTTCCAGTTATTTCCCAGGCAAGGATTGCAACATCAGGATGGTATTTTGATCAAAAGTGTCTTTCTAAGAAGTGGGCAAGAGTGATGTACTACCATTCTTTTGACACCAATCATTTCAAGTTGAAAGACCTTGAGTCTAGATATGATGAGGTCTTTAAAAGTCAAAAGTTATGAGGTATTTTTTGACTTGAAATGAAAAAACCATTGAAGCATCCTACAAATTTTAATTTCTAAACAAGTAAACATCAGCCTCCATAACCCACCAAAGCAAAAAGTTTCTAGAGTCCTTCTAATTCTTATTAAAGTGAAAAAGTCCTGGAAGCCCAAAAGTGAGCTGGCCACAGTGGGCCACGCCCGGCCGTGACCCGGCCATGTGACCTCACAAGGAGCCATTGTGAGGGAGTCCCCAGGATCGCTATACAAGGCCCTCACCATACTGGGTTTTGTCCATTAGTACAGGGAGCTCTTGGTGGTGACTTGTCAGACTCCAAGATAGTTAGTGCTTTTGGTGGATTGGTGGCTTTGGATCTGATTTGTTGGTTTGGGCTTTTGGCTTTGCTGTTTTGTGTGTGCGTTTGTTTGTTTGGGTTTGTTATTTTGCTGTACTTCTGTTTGTTGGTTTGTTGTTGTTTTGTTTTGTTGGCTAGCATCGTTAGTTGCTCTTGCGGCTTTCGATGGACAGTACTTGGAGAGAGAGTAGAGAGGCCTGGCCAGGCCTCATGGCCAGCTCTCCCTGTGAGGATGCCCTCATGGACAATTATACAGTCCTGAGGGAGATTGGCAGGGGCTGTTTTGCCTGAGTCAAAGTGGCCTGCCATATCCTCACTGGGACCGAGGTAGCTGTGAAGGTCTTGCCTTCGTTTAGGGATAACCCCTTGGTTCTATCTGAAATTACTATCATGAGGGCAGTGGGGCAACCTAATGTTGTCCAGCTGTTTGAGGTCACAGACACGGCTGACCTTGTCTATCTGGTGATGGAGCACGTGAGAAGGGGGTGGGGAGCTGTTGCTGGACCATGTCAGGGAGTCTGGTAGCTTGGAGGAGGAGGAGGCTCGGAGGGTGTTTGGGCAGGTTGTGAGTGCAGTGTGCTACTTCCACAAGAGAGGCATCCTGCACAGGGACCTGAAGCCGCACAACATCTTCCTGGACTCGGAAGGAAACAACAAAGTCATTGACTTTGGGCTGAGCTGCCGCTTCAAGGCCAGGCAGAAGTTGACCTCCATCTGCCGCACTCCCTGCGACTGTGCCACAGAGGTCTACTAGGGCCAAGGATATGGCCCTGAGATAGACCTCTGGAGCCTGGGGTCACCCTCTACTTTATGCGCATAGGCTCTGTCCTGTTCACCGGCACCACTGTGGAGCAGCTGCTGGAGAAGGTGCAGCAGGAAGGTACTGGGTGCCCCTCACATCACCGTCCAGCCACAATTCATCATCAGCGGCTTACTGACTGTTAACCCAGATGTGAGGGCCACCCCCGAAGAAATCATGGAGCACTCGTGGCTGAGCCAGGGTAAGGAACATTCACCTCCTCCTAGGAGCTGCTCCCCAAACGCCCCAACTCTGCAATCCTCAGAGTCATGAGCTGCCTGGGTTAACACCCACACCAGACCTTGCTGTCAGTGTTGAACAGGACATTTAACAATGCAATGAATGCATACCAGCTGATCCGACGCCATGGAAACCTCGGGACAGGGGGCACCTTCCAGGCTGGGCCGAGGTTTGGTGTGCCGTGCCACCTCCATCCTTCCGCCTTCCCTCTGCTGACCAAGAGGAGAGCCAGCCAGCCGACCTTCTCACCTTCTGGTTCCTGTGCTCTAAGGAGGACACACAGTCGAGGCAGAAGGGTAGAAGAGACACCCTGCCTTCCATTGCCCTGAGCTGCAAGCCGAAGAGGACCCCCAGTCCCAGAATACCCTCCCAGCATGGCCCTGAGGCCCCCCCAGGCCAGCACCCCACAACCCCATCGTGAGCCTGCCTCCAGGACCCAGGACGACAGGAAGGGTCACCAGGAGGATTGTTACCTGCATCATCCACATCTGTTGCTGCTGTGTGCTGGCCCCCAGAGCCAACAGAGTCATTCCAGAGAGAGGGGGCCAGAGGCGCCCCTTACTACTGAGTAACAGAATCCCTCCAGAGAGGCCAGGCAGATGAGGTAGATGAAACCTACGCCCTGGATCCTGATTCGGCCAGAGTGGACTCAGCTGCAGGACGACGCGCTCCAACCGCCAACTGCGCGGGCTTCTCCACGCAGATCCTGTTGAGAGGTCTTTGGAGCGCAGTGGTCAGAGGTCCGAGGAGCAGCTGGCTGGGCAGAGCCACTGTTGGAGGCCGTGCCTCGAGCGGCTGAGTCGAGCTGCTGGGCTCTGCCTTTCACCCTGTCTGCTGCCCTCACAGACTCACCCAAAGTAATTAATGCTCCACTAGATTTCCAGTATTCCTTCATCCAGCCCAGGTGACACCCAAAATCTGGCATTGCATTCCCAGAGCTGGCAGGCTGGCGCAGGCTGGCGCAGGCTGGCGCAGGCTCGGGGCTGGTGGCCTGAGGGTCTCGCTGTGCGTTCTCCACAGTGTGGCCGGGGTATCCTCAGAGCAAGGGTCCCAGAGAGCACAGCTGCGGCTTCTGCCCATCCTCTGAGGTCACAAGAGGCCGGCTGTCTCACATCCCATCTGTAACACGTGCGCCTCTAACACTGATTCCAACCTTTGAAAGAAGAAGCCTCAAAGAATTAGTGACCACATGAAAAAAACACAACTAAAGACTAAAGCGAAGGTAAAGTATAGAAAGGAAGCGATTGCGTTTACAGTGTTATGTGCAGTGTAGTGGCAAGAAATTTGAAAATTGGGAGGAAATCGGTTACTACAATAAGCAGAAAATGTGGGTAAATCAATGACAAAGGAAGAAATTAGCAAGTTTGGTTAAGATTTATCCTGGCAAAGGTGCCAAGACAAAGTGGTTTGAAAGCTGGGTTCTTCCTAGCTGGTAAGAAAGTAGTTCTGGTATAACTCAAAGTAATCTGTAAAATAGAAACAGTGTAAATTTTCTAATTTTCTTAGATTGCTAATTTGATATAGCATGATAAAATATAATTCATTTAATAACATACATACAAAAACTTCAAATAAAATACCATAAAATCATACCCAGTCACTTATTACAGAAAAATAATAAAGATTTTATTACAATGTTAATAAGGGCTTAATCTTAGGAAGTATAACATGGTATATTACATCAACATGAAAATATAAAAAATACTGTGTGTTGTAATTGGTGAAAGAGTGTTTGACAAAATTTAACAGCCATTTCTTATAAACTCTTCTCCATCAGCGAAAGTGAATTAAAGTAACACCTTACAAAAGGCATCTACTTTAAAAACTAGCATATCAATGAAATGTTAACAATCAGCATTAAAATCAAGGATGACAGCCAGGTGTGGTGGCACACCCTTGTAATCCCAGGACTTGGGAGGCTAAGACAGGAGGATTACAGGTTTGAAGACAGCCTCAGCAACTTGTGAGGCCCTCCACAACCTAGTGAGACCCTGTTTCAAAATAAAGAATAAAAATTGGGCTGGGGGTGGATCTCAGAGGTAGAATTCCCCTGGCTTCAATCCCCAGTACCACAATGAATAAATAATTAAAAATAAATAATATCAAGGATGACTTTTAGTGCTAGTGTTCAATGTGCAATTGGACGTTGCCTTTTTTATTTCTTTTTTGCAATGTCTGGGAATTGAACCACGGGCACTCTACCTCTGAGCTACTTCCCCAGCCCTTTTAACTTATGTATTTTATTTTAAAACAGGGTCTCGCTAAGTTGCCCAAGCTGGCCTTGAACTGGAAATCCTCCTGTCTCAGCCTCCCAAGTACAGGGATTACAGACCTGAGCCATCACACCACACTAAAAGTTGTCCCTTTTTTAGCTGGTGGGAGAAGTAGTTGGAAGCCAGTTGGTTAGGGTATTTAGCTGTTACCTAAACGATGGACTAAGCCGGTGGAGTGCAATAAAGTGTACACAGTAGGAGAAAAGCACTGGCATTTCCCTCTGCTTCAGAAGAGAGACAGCCACCTGGAAGATACAAGAGCTCCATCTCATCACCCACTAGAACCTGTAAGATATTTTCAGTAATCAGATATAAAATAAATTAAGAAATTTAAATAGTAAAAAAAATCTACATGCAGCAAAGACAAAAACAATAAAATAATACCCAAGAACATATTTAATAGATGACAAGGTGAAGAATTAGCACAGGGACTGGCCCTCTCCCAAGATCAGCCCTGGGCACTGGTAGAAGGAAACATGGAACTCAGGATATAGCGGCCACAGCCACTTGGAGGAAGTCCAGTGAGACAGAAGGCGCAGCTGGTGGATCCTGACACTGGGAGACTGCAGCCAGGGCTGAGGGCCGCCAGTGCTGCTGTGAAAGAAAACCAAATCTCAGCCAATGAAACTCTTGTTGCCTTCCCCCTCCTCTTGCCTGGAGCAGTGATAGCATGAGGCTGCTGCAGAAACACACAGCACTGCCCGAGGGGACCAATAGTGGCATCCAATGGGGTAAGACTCGGCGCAAGCAAAACCCTCCCTGAGTTAAAATTTGGGGGGAAACAGGTAGAGATTGAGTAGCTCTGGGAGTTTAATGACCCATGCACAACCAACCTCTGCCCCAGCATCAGGGGATTCACAGAGAGGCTGGTGTCTGTGGTGCCCCTGGACCACACACCCACCCTCTACCGGAGCCTGAGGCTGGGGACCCCACCTTAGGATGAGGCTCCTCCTGCGACTCCTCCTGAGGTCTGGGGGTGTTGGGCTGACCTGAAGGATGCTTGGGGATGCTCCCAGAGGGAAGGGCTGACTGTGGCCCTGCACACTGTGGTGTTGGTGGAGTCATCTCACACTGTGTGTCTGTGTGAACTTAATACATGGATAAACACTGTAGCTCAAAACCAGTGTCAGCAACTTAGCGAGACCTTCAACAACTTATCGAGACCCAGTTTCAAGGTAAAATGGCCCTGGGTTCAATCCCCAGTACCAAAAAACGGGGGGGGGGGACCAGGGGATTTAGCTCCGAGGTAGTATGTCCCTAGGTTCTATCCCCAATACCAAATAAATAAATGAATAAATAAATAAATAAATACATGCAAATGAATGAGTGACACATTGCGATTTAGGCCTGATTTAAAATGGAACATGTAAAATGGATGAGGAATCTTCACAAATCCTTTCACTGGCTCTTGTGGTCTGTCTGCCCCTGTGGATCTGTGTGTGTTTTGCTATCCATTGCGTGTTGAGCTGTCACTGACCCACTCAGCAAACGCTTGCCGCCCACTCCCTACCTCCCAGGCGCCATGCCAGCACAAGGCTCCTCCTCTTCCTCGCCCTCTCTGCTTTCTGGCTCCAGCCTCAGCGGCCGCTCCCTCTCCTACTGGCCTCGAGGTCTCTTTCCCAACCCTGCCACTGCCTGGTGGCTTCTTGCCACATGCAAGTTCGAGACCGTGTCCCCGCCAGCTGTCCATCCCAGGGTGGGTGTCACGCCTCCGTCCACAGGGGACTGAGCTCTTCAGGGTGGAGGCAGTTCACCACTGGGTATAGGAGCCGCTCAAAGAGGGCGAGGGCCTGAGAGGGATGTCCCTGAGCTCCCCTCCTCACCCCACCATGCATACACTCACACACATGTGCACACACACACACACACACACACACGGCCTGAGCACACATGGAGACCTGAGAAGGGGCTCCAGGCGTGAGCATGACCAGGCTGGGGAGTCACTGAGAGAGGGGGATTGGGGGGGTGCAGGTGCCTGAGTCTGTATCATTCACATCAAGTCACTTCAATTTAACATTCGATTCTCAAACTTTATTTTTTATTATGTTAGTAATTCTATTCCTTATACAAAGTCTTTGCGAGTCATCTAACAAATAAATGTCACACATTAGGGCTTTATTATTTTTTCCTTGTATTGGAGATTGAACCCAGGAGTATTCTACCTCTTAGCTATACCCCAAGTCCTTTTTTAATTTTTAATTTTGAAATAAGGTCTCACAAAGTTGCTGAGGGTCTTGCTAAATTGCCGAGGCTGGCCTTGAACCTGTGATCCTCCTGTCTCAGCCTCCCAAGTACTGGGATTACAGGCATGCACACCATGCCCGTCTACATTCGGGCTTTTGTGTTGCTTTCCTAACAGTGGATTTGGAAAGTACAGTGGCTTTTGATTCAATTTCTAAATGAGAGAATGAAATGAGATAGAAGTAAATAGGATAGAAATATAGAGCACACCACATACAGGTAGGATTTATGTACAAAAGCCATGATGTAAAATTTATTCCTTACAGTGGATTTTAGTAAAAAAATAATACACTTGCTAGGACACAGCCTACTGCAAGATGAGAGGGATGTATGACTCAAGTTTCCATTACTGTAACAAAATGCCTAAGATAAACAACTTATAAAGAGGAAAGGATTTTCGTTTTGTTTTTTGGGTTTGTTTTTGGCTCAGGGTTCAGAGGTTTCAGTCCACGATCACTTGGCCCCATTGCTTTGGGCCTGAGGCAGCACAGAACCCATGGCAGAAGTACCTGATACTCATTGAAGTCAATACATGACAGGTGCAGGGACCACTGCTATGAGAATTTGCAGTAGGGAAGAGAGATAGGGCTCAACTCTCAATACTACATGGGCAAGTAAGGATTTATAACCAAGGAGCAGGTGGGGTCAGTGGATGGGAAATGATTAGGAGGGAAGGTCAGAAATGAGGGGGATAGCCAGGTGTGCTAGCACACACCTGTAATCCTAGTACTTGGGAGGCTGAGACAGGAAGATCAGAGGTTCACAGCCAGCCTTGGCAACTTAGCGAGGTCCTTAATAACTTAGTAGTTGCTGAAAAATAAAATAGGTCTGGAGGGTGTAGTTCGGAGATAGGTATAATGTCCCTGGGTTCAATTTCCAGTACCGAAAAGAAAAAAAATGGAATTAGGGGAATTCTGGCTAAATTGACATAACAGGATTCTGGCTGAAGACACACAGGTGACCAGACCTCACCTGAGGGTCGTGGGGGAGGAGGAACTCCATCAGATATCTAGGGTAATCAGATATTGAGTTGGGGTTCTTCTAAACTGACTTAGGGTTCTTGCTAATACTGGATTCTACAGGAAGTGCACAGTTGGGCACAGGAGAAGGTTCTGGAACCTGGCTAAAGATTAGTCAAGCAAAGAATCTTTGTCATCCTAAAGAGTGATTCTGGTAAGAACCCAGAAAGAAAAGAGGAAACTTGCAGAGAAAGCCTTGGTATTCTTGGGGAATATCTAAGTAGTCATAATCAGAATGCTAACATAAATGAAAGATAGGAATATGGACAGTAAAGACCATTCTGGTGAGTCTCAGACAGAAACAAGAAACATGTTATTGGAAAAAGGAAAGGCCATCCTTGTAATAAAATGGAAAAGAAACTTAGTTGTGTTTCTATCCTAGTATTTTATAGAAGGTAGAACTTGGGAGCAAAGATATAATAGATTGGCTTGGCTGAAGACATTTCTAAGTAAAGCATTGAAGGTATGGCTTGGTGGTTTCTTTTTTGTTTTGTTTTGGTATTGGGGATTGAACCCAGGGGCATTCTACCTCTGAGCTACACCCTCAGCAATTTTATGTCTTATTTTGAAACAGGGTCACACCAAGTTGCTGAGGCTGGTCTTGAACCTGCACTCTATCTCAGCCTCTCAAGTACTGGGATTACAGGCATGTACCACCACGCCCAGTGAGATTATTCTTAAACCTTAAACTTCAATGTTGCTTACCCTGTTGGGTCGTGGACCTGCACCAGGTCTGTTACCCCTTTGTCCTTCCCATTTCTCTGTTCTGGAATGGAAATGTCCGGCGCAGGTCCACCATTGTGCTTCAGAAGCACATCACTTGTTGGATTTTCCAGGCTCACAGCAAGAACAGTCTAAGTCAGGGGAACTCGGGCCTCGAGCCTCACGCAGCTCTATTTCACATGTTTACAGGAGACTTTGGACTTAGATGTAATCAGTTAGACTTTGTGGGCTGTTGGGATGAAATGGATGTATTCTGCATGTGAGAAGAACATGAAACTTGGGAGGAAATGCATGGCCTGAATGCGTGGCACCCCTAAAATTCATATATTGAAATGATTGGGGCATTAGGGGTGATTAGGTCATGACATCAGAGTCTGTAAAGATGGGATCAATGCCCTTATAAAAGAGGCTGCCGTGAGCAATGGGCCACAAGGTCCTAAGATCAATAAGTCACATCACAACAATTTGTGTTTTTCCACAATGTCACAAGGTTTATTCAACACCTGAAGGTTAAAACACACAGGAACTTATCAGGAAATTGTCTAAGTAAAGTGAAGCTAAGTTCAGATGCTGGGTGGCTGCTTTGCCAAAACCAATTAGCAATGAATGAGCATCAAACAATACACTTCACACTAGCAAATCTAAAAACTTAGGCCAAACAAGTATGCTAGACAACATACTAGTTCTAAAACTTTGAGCACATCCGATAATTAGCAAAATATCACAATACAAACAAACAAACAAACAAACAGGGAGTAGGGAATCACGAATGAAGTCCAGGAATGGAAGCTGAGATTCTGAAGTTGGCCCAGAAGCAATGAAATCTGGAGTTGAGCTGATCTTCAGTAATCAAGAAGAGCAAGACCAGAGCAAGTCGCTGGATCAGAGTCATACACACAGGCAGACTAGTCATGACATAAGCAAAGCTCAGGGCACTGCTCATAGGAAAACTTATCCTTTTATAGAGTTCCTGTGGGTGCTCTCATGTGTCTTTGGCAAGCTCATCCAGGCTTATCAAACCATAGCAGACTCCTATCAGTAGCCACAAATGTATTGATGACGTTAGTCCATCAGAGGTGAGAAGGCATTTTAGATCCAAAGGTACATTATTAACCGCAGCATGGGTGTGCTAGTCTGAACCCTATGCTGACTTGTCCAGACAAGTTGTTTGAGTCTCTGAAGTTGAGTTTCTGAAGATATATGCTGGCATGTCTGAACAAGTTGTTTTTGAGATCCTGAAAATTATTTTATATCCTGTGCTCTACACAGAGGCCTAAGGAACTCATTTGCCCATTCCTCCACATGAGAACATAGCCAGAGGCTGACACCCCTGAACTGGAAAGTGACCCTCACCAGACACCAGATCTGCCAGCGCCTTTATCTTGGATTTATGGCCTGCAGAACTGTGTGACATAAACATTGAAGATTAGTCAGCTTTGCATTACTGCAATGAAATGCCTGAGGCAGCTAACTTTATAAAGAGAAATGGTTGAGTTAGCTCACAGATTTGGAGGTTCAAGGGCATGGTGCCTGCATCAGTTCAGTTCTGGTAGGGACCTCAGGGTGATGATGGTGTGGCTGCAGCAGGGGCCTGTGGGAGAAAGCCAGTGTCACAGGAGCAGAGAGAGGAAAGGGCCAGGCCCCAGCTTCTGTAGCAACCCTCCCTGAGAACTGCCTTCCCAGGGCAGGCCCCACTGACCCATGGGCCTCACATTGGGCCAAGCTCCCCCCTGCAGACCAAGGCTTCAATCACAGTGGGCCCTTGGGGGACCCTCCAACCACACCCAAACCATAGCATGGTGTTTTTAAGCCACCCAGTCAGTAGTATTCTGTAATAGCAGCCAAAAGGAATAAGAAATCTTCTTTTCCCTTCCCTTCCCTTCCCTTCCCTTCCCTTCCCTTCCCTTCCCTTCCCGGCACAGAGGAGCCAGCTGAGGGCCAAGGACAGGGGGAAGTGGTGGAGACCAGGATGCTGCACACAGACACAGGCTGGTCCTGGTAGCAGCACAGAAGTGTGGACCAGAGACCCTGGTTGCAGAGGACATGGGGTGGTGGCAGGAAGGAGCCAGTGGGCCTGCTGCAAAAGGAAAGGGGTATAAGAGGGAAGAGCACAGAGGGTGTGCCCCGAGGTCATGAGTGCGAGGAAGAGACTGGCTACATTAGGCAAATAAGTAAATCTATTGAAGCTGACAGGGGTGCCAAGTTGCTTGCTGCTGGGAACATTCTCAGACAGAAATGAGAGGCCAGAGAGATCCCTGAGGTGATGTATTGGAAATGAAAATATCGGTGTGAACTCGTGGTTGTTTAAAATGCACAGAGAGATCTAGAGATACTTACAGATGCACTCTTGCAGCTGCTTTTCAGCCCAACACAATTTTGGGTAAATGTGTGTATATTCTACAAATGTGTTGAAATCAACCATCACGTGGTAAGTGGGATCCAGGAAATGTGGGTCCTGTGACGGTGGGGCTGATGAAAAGCAGAGCTTCCAGCAGCTGTGCAGCCAGGCCTGGGGGCATGGCGCTGCCTCATCTGTGGTCCAGGGGTCCCTGGCTGTGGGGTGGAGCTGGGAGGTGGGGTGGGGATGGAAAGCAGGGGGTTAGGTGCCAGGCAGTGGGGAGAGGGAGGATGAGTTGGGGAGTGTCCAGGGCTGGGACCCACTGTTCCCTCCCACTGGAGAGCTTTGGATCCCTAGCCCTCCTGAACACTTGTAGAGCATGCTTCTCCGATGGACAGAGAAAGCCCTGAATGATCAGTCCTGAATGAAGACCTCCTACCCTCTCCTTGCCACAGAAATGGTTGTTTGCTTTAATGCAGCACTTCCAATGGTTCTGTTTGTTTTATTCAAGTCCTCCTATTTTCATACCCTGGAATCTTGTTTGTGCTGGCTTGTTTTCAGTTTATGCTTTCAGATCGCCAATTCTTAAAGCTAAACGTCTGTGATCCCTCTCCAGGGCTCCATCACTCCAGGTCCTGTGGCCCGCCTCTGCTGTTTCCTGCCCACTGTGTCCATCTTGCCCCTGGAAGATTGATTCCTGAGCAATTTCCAGGTCTTGAGCCCTGAAACCATCCTCTGCGGGCCTTGTCTCAGGGATTATACATCCCTCCAAAGTTGCCTCTCATCTTCTTCCTCCTGGGCTCCAGGAGCCTTGCTATTGTCAAGGCCACGCTGGTTTAATTTTGGCGCTTCTGAAGCCGTGCAGAGAGTAGAAATGCAAGCCCCAAAGCCACCTGAGCTTCAGGTCTGTGTGCGCATCTCAGGGTGCTACTGATTTTCTGCCAGAGCCCAAATAGTACAACAAGCTCTGTTGTGCTGAGGGCAATGGGTTCTGCAGCAACTTGTAGGGTTCCATGCTCTCTTTGTTTTGTCAGCATCAACACCAACTCACCCTACCACAGTGGGGGGGGTCCCTTATTTTACTGTAAATTCAGTAGGCTTTTAAAAGAATTCTAACTGGGGGTGGTGGTGCATGCCAGTAATCCCAATATTTGGGAGGCTGAGACAGGAGGATTCCAGGTTTGCATCCAGCCTCAGCAATTTAGCAAAATCCTCAGCAAGTTAGTGAGACCCTGTTTCCAAATAAAAAATAAAATATGGCAGGTGGGTATAGCTCGGAAGTAGAATGCCTCTGGGTTCAACCTCCAGTACCCCCCCCCCCAAAAAAAGAAAAATTCTACTGTTCTTAGCAGCTTGTCAAGACTTACAACTGAAAATTTGTCCAAACGTAAGGTCTCTTAAAATTCTCACGGGGCACTGTGGCATAGGCCTGTAATCTGGAGCCTAACTAAAGTTTTCTAGTGTGGAAATGTAGGCAGAAGAATTGGAAGGTTAGAGGCCAGTCTAACCTTAGAGGCAACTTAGCAGAGACTCTCAAAAAATAAGAAGGGGCCGGGCGTGGTGGCGCATGCTTGTAATCCCAGTACTTTGGGAGGCGGAGACTGGAGGATCCGGGTTCGTGGCCAGCCTCAGCTCTCTCTCTCTCTCTCTCTCTCTCTCTCTCTCTCTACCTAGTGAGGCCCTCCGCAACTATGCGAGACCCGGTTTCAAAATAAAGTATAAAAAATTGGGCCGTGGGTGTAGCGCGGAGGTAGAACGCCCCTGCGTTCAATCCCCGGTACCGCAAAAAAATAAAATAATAAATAAAAATAAAAATAAATAAATAAATAAATAAATAAAAAGGGCTGGGGATGTAGCTCAGCGGTAGAGCGCCCTGTGGGTTCAATTCCCAGTACTGCCCCCAAACAGAATCTCTTCTTTTCTGTATTTCAAATGATAGTAAATAAATACTAGTAGTGGAGATAAAATCCGCACCTGGCCTTGGTTCCGCTGTCCCCTGCTGGTGAGGTTCCCTTGAGCAGTTTGGACAGCGGGCTGGGAAGCGCCGCGCCCGGGCCTGACAAGGGACCCGCGGACCCGAGGCTCCCGGGAAGCAGGGCGCGCTGGGGCCGCCGCGCTCCCCTGCGCCCTTCCTTCATCCCCCCGGGCATCCCGGCGCTCTGCCGGCTCCTTCCCCCGGGATGCTGAGAGGAGAGCTGTCTGCGGTCCCCAGTGGAGACTTGTCAAAGAAGCCGGAGTGCCAGAGGGCTGTGTCAGCAGGAAGGATGGAGACTGCAGAGCGCCTCTGGCCCGCACGGCCGCCCTCGGGCTGCTGCTGGAGCGCCCGGGCGGGGGCCAAGTTC
>PVJS01054535.1:0-12927 GCA_004027185.1 Glis glis | reverse complement strand
TTTTTTATACTTTATTTTGAAACCGGGTCTCACGAAGTTGCGGAGGGCCTCACTAAGGAGAGAGAGAGAGAGACAGGGAGAGAGAGAGAGAGAGAGAGAGAGAGAGAGAGAGAGAGCTGAGGCTGGCCACGAACCCGGATCCTCCGGTCTCTGCCTCCCAAAGTACTGGGATTACAAGCGTGCGCCACCACGCCCGGCTGTAATAAATTTCCCCATAAATTCCTTCCAGCAGCATGCAAACCTTTTTAGTTCCACGGTGTGTGCTCATATAATGATCCTCCACCTGGCTCGGGACCTTTTTATGTGGGAACATTAAACTAATTTTGCTCGGAATGTGGGATGCTTTCTCAAGATGGCGCACCTGATTCTAAATTGCAGTTCACAAGGCTCTTCAGGAAGATGGATGGATCCCTAGAGACTCTTTAGGCTTTCCATGGCCCTTAGAACTTTTCTCAGAACCCAGCTCGTCTCTGACAACCTTCTGCTTCACATTTGGTATCCCTGTGACAGCCACCAAATGATTGGGTGGGGTCAAGAAGTCAACTGACTTCCTCACATGCTTCTGCCATCACACTGGGCAGGGTGGGGGTGGGAGCCAGCAGAGGTGCTGAAGGCCACTGTATGGGTGTGAGGGTGACTGGCATGCTGAGAGGAGTGAAAGGTCAGTTAGAATTCTTCACTGGGCATGGGTTAAATGGCACACTCTATGAGTGGCTTTTGTCTGATGGCAGCAACACTCCAAGGGATATGATGATCTCTCCTCCATTGTGTATGGCAGGAGAATATGCAGCCTTCTGGAGATAGGCGCATCCTGAGTAGTGTATAGTGTTGCTACTGGGAGATCAAACAGGGGGCTAATTCTGGGGGGTACTGTGGCTACAGACGATGTGCATTAAAATATTTCATCTGTCAGCTACCAAATGCCACCCCACCCAGAAGGCAGGGCTGAATCCAGGGGAAGCTTGACATGAAAGGTCTAACTTAATGAAAAGGATCTAAGAAAACATGAAAGTATTATGTTTGCAACTGGAGGAAAGGCGAAACCAGGGCCTTGTGGTGTTTGTTGCTTAAATGGTAACTCCTGCTGCGTTCTTAACTTTCAGAAACCTCAGCTGAATCTAAATCTCCTGCTTATGCTTTGTGGAGTATCTCAGCTTAAAGCAAAGCCATGTTATCCCGCTTGGTATAGCTGGGATGATTGCTGGGTTATGAGTGTAGTCAGAAAACCCTGGCATGGAAGAGGTTTTAAATGAACAGATGAATAGAGCAATCAAAGGGCCATCCAATCAGATCCAAGCAGATTAGAACTTCATAGAGCCTCAGACGCAAAAATAGAAACAGCGTGCTCTGTGACATATCAAACTCACTCAACTGAGGTGCTCATGTTGCCCTGGCACAAGCACTGCTCCGGCGCTGACTTCACCTGCGACTTCATAGAAACAAGTCGAGTATTTTCCATGGAGTATGACACTGACTTTTTACTGTGGCTGTGTTTGTCTCTCATGTTCTATTTTTCTCTTGTAAGTATTTCTGTATTTAGGTTTTGAGTGAATATTTAACAATTACAACTCTGATTATTTTTTCCAGTGGCTCTTAACCTGGGATAATTGGATACATTTTTGGTTGTCACAACTGCAAGGGTTGGGGTGCTACTTCACCTGGCAGGTAGAGTCCTGGAAAACTGATATATATCCCTCAATGCATTGGACACCGCCCCCCAGCACACATACAATGAAGCATTATTTGGCCCAAATATCAATAGTGCTGAAGTGAACTGTTACAATTTTATCTTGTCTCGGCATCTATTTGAATATAAGTTGAACTTTCTCATACCAGAAGCAGGGTTTAGTTGCCCTTGGTTCAGCTTCCCATCTTGTTCCTCCTCTCACTTCCTCCAGGCGGTTGATCCAGATACCCACTTATACAGCCATCTCCTGGTGACTGCCTCCCTGTGGGGCAGAGATGCAACCTACTTGACACACCTACTGACCCCCATACCCTGCATGAACCACACAGATATGCTGCAGTGCCAGCTCTCAGACATGGCATGATTCCATGGATTTAGCTCCTGCTGCTCTAAACCCACCAATTAGAATTCCTTTGGGAAACTTATTTGGATAACACCCTGGACCTCAATAAAGGCTTTTGCCTGTACATCTCTCTCTCTGTCTCTCGCTCCCTGCTTGCCAGTTTAGCATGTGTGTCCTGAATACCACTCCCACCCCCCTGGCCCCTGCCATGTGCCATGTGAGGCACACTGCCCTCTTTTCTGTGGGATATGTCAGGAATACACTGCACCTGTTATTTTGCATGCTTTTTTGTGTTGCCTTTTCTGTGTCTGACTTGCATGGCCTAACCTATCTTCTTTTGCTGACAGGCTCTCCTAGAGAGTGATTACCTTCGTTCGAATAAATTGGACACAAGTCAGACAAGAGCCACAAGAGCACCTGTTAGTAAAGGTGTTTTTAGAAGGACACCTGGTCATGAGTTGGGCACTTAGATGTTAGGCCATCCATCAGGATAAGGAACTATCTCATGGGCGGCACTCTGTAAACATCTGTGACCACTTCTAGGAGCCCCATCAAGTCAAAGCTAGAGTTTATAGTCAATTTGTAAAGGAGGCCCCACAAATTAAAAACAAAACAAAACAAAACAAAAAAACCAAATAATGCCCCAATTTAGAGTCAGGTTATTGGCAATTTCCATTTCAGAAAACAAAACTGAAACCCAAACAGAAAATGCCACTAATAGCTACTGTTTTCGGCCAGTTCTACATCAATTCTGAAGTAGACTGTTTTAATTTCCAATTTTCTATAATCTGATCATATCACATTTTTGCTTAAAATCCTTTAATGGCTTTGTGTCCCTGACTGTACAACAGTCCATATTCATTAGCATGACCAACAGAGTGACCTCCCCTCTCTCCACCACACTCCATTCATCACAGGATGAGTCCATTCCACTGTTGTGATGTGTTTCCTCCATTGCCAGCTCCCTCAATAGGTGATATGTTCAATCATGATAAAGAACAAAGCTTTGAAATAGATCAGGGAACAAGTAGTGGCTCCTCTCTTTACTTGCTTTGTGACTTTGGACAATTTCTGTGATCTCTCTGAATCTATATTTTCTTGTTCATAAAGTTAAGATAGTTACAGAACCTAACGGGGTTGTATGGGCAAGTGCCTCATGTGCCTAATGCAGGGCACGTGAACATCAAACACTATTTTATTATCCCAGATGTTGGACTTTTTCAAACAAATACTATTGAATATCCATGTTTATAGAAGCACAATTCACAATAGACAAATTATGGAACCAGCCTAGATGTGCATCAACAAATCAATACATAACAAAACTGTGGTATATATACATGATGGAATTTTACACAGCCATAAAGAAGACCAAAAGTATGTATTTATTGGGAAAATGGATGGTACTTGAGAACATTATGCTAAGTAAGATTAGCCAGTTGCAGAAAGTGAATAGTTGTATGTTTTCTCTCATATATGGAAGCTAGAGAGAAATTGGGTAACAAAATAGACCTTGGATAAAGGAGTAGAGACTTCAATGGAGTTATGGAGAGGTTTTAGGGGAGGGGGGGATAATAATTAAGGTAACAGTTTAAATAATGTTATGTACATGTACCAAATTATCAATACCAATCTCAACAACATGTATGGGGAAGGGGAGGGATCTGGAGAGAAACACATCAAGTGTCTATACCTCAGTATAATGTATAATTACAACAAACCAATAAAAGTATTTAAAAACCCTATTGCAATAATTTCCTGACTAGTCACTCTGCCTCTTTCCTCACATCTTCTAGGGCAGTCTATATGTGCACTTCTTTTCATGAAGATTAATTGGGAAAAAAACAAAAAAAAAAGAAAGTTATCAGTCATAGTTTTGGTTTTCTCATTGGAAAAGATAAATCATTTTTTTGGGGGGTTTCAGGGAAAATATATAGATTCTTCCAAGTGAGATTAATCACTTCATGCAATTGAAGAGCATCAATTGGAAAACTGTTAGTGTTACTTAGCTGCTAGTGAGGTAATGGGTGAATATGTTCAAATGAGAACAGTAATGTGGTTTTCTATTCTTTCTTCCCCAAGTTAGATCCCAGGTGTGATAGTTAATCTAGGTTGTCAACTTGACCTGATTATGACACACCCAAGATTATGTGATTTTGGGTGTGTAACAGCAGATTAAAGAGAAAGCCCTGCCCTGAATGTAGGCAGCAGGATTCTGATAGGTGCGGACTTAGATAAAGAGGGAGAAGCTGCGATAAAGGGAAGAAGCACGACTCTTTCCGAGGAAAATGCATCTGCTCTCACCTGAGATCATTGGCCGCCGGCTTCGCCTTTCTCTGAAGAGCTTCTTGATCTTCTCGGCCTCCAGGCTTGGAACTGAAACTTCACCATCGCCTTTCTCCGAAGAGCTTGCTGATCTTCACGTCTTGGACTGGGACTGAATTAGTGGTTGCTCCGATCCTAAGACTCCAGTTCTTAGACCGTTCGACCAGCTACTGGTTCCTCTGACTCTCCACGTGCAGTCAGAACCTGGGACTACATTGCTTCAAACTGTAAGCCCATCTGATAAATCCTTTTTTTCAAATATACTCATTCTGTGTATTCTGTTAATCTAGAGAACCCTGTCCAATACACCAGGTTTTCTCTCCAAGCTGGGGAATATGTGTGGCCCCAAGTCCAGGTTTCTCTCTATTGGTCTGGTCCACCAATCTCTGTTGACTTGGGCATCACCCTTCCACATAAGTTGGAATGAGCTTGTGCCCAATCACAGTAACCATTAATAGCTCTCCAATTTCTCACTGTTGTGTTCAAAGCCCTCATTATGCAGGCCTGTCCTATTTTTCTTTTTTCTATTTTGCTCCTTTACTGACCTGCTCCACCTACACTCAGCTATTCTGCAAAAATTCCCTGCATTTTTGATAGACATGTGTCATTACTTACTTATGCTATTCTCTCAGCCTAGACATCTGCACACTCCCATCCTTTCTGGTAAAAATCCAACCCTTCACTCCCATGAAGCCTTCCTTGAACTCTTCCAATAAGACAGGATCACTCAGTTCTCTGAACTCCTAGTGAAATTTTATTGGTGTTTTTGTTAAGGGGTTGATTTGTTTCTCCCAGGAATTATAAGGAGCTCTTTGTTCTTGTGGTAGTGGTAATCTGTGTTAGATCCAGACTATGTCTTAGTCTTCTGTCTGTCCTCTGCCTTCATGTCATAATGCTCCACACATAGTTATATATTCAACCATTGCTTATTACTTTTTCTTTTTTCCTACAGAAATCAGAAAAAGTCACACATTTAACATTATATGCCTTCCTCATAAATGGTTAGAATCAAGTGGACTAGTGAATATTAAGACATTTTATAAGCATCTTACAAGTACTTTTCAAACAGTATTTATTGCTCTAATTATTGCACAATAGATAAGCACAAGATACTCTTTTCAGACAGACTTAACTTCAGTCCAACTGCCATTTTCCAAGTGTCATATTCAGGCACTTTTGGGCTTTGGGGGCAAGTTACTTCATGTTCTTTGCCTCAGTTTTATTTTGTTTTCATTTCTATGATGGGGTCTTTATGAAGATTAAAGTAAATGAGATAGTTAGCTGAGTACCTAGCATATTGAATGTGCTCAATCAGTGTTTACCATTATGACAATTGGAAAAATAAATAAATCATTGCTCAGTTTAGTAAATGACAAAAACATCAAAGAAACATATTATCTCCCTCCTGCATTTATTTCTCTAAAGAAAGGGTAGCATTTTGGAAGCAAATGAGCTGTTGTCTTAGAATAGTTCCCAATATAGAATTGGACAATTTCCTTTTGAGCCCCGCTGTTTCCCTGTCTGCCCCGGGCTCTCCTCCTCTAGCTCAGCATTGGAACACCTGCCCTCCTGGCAGGCTGAAGAGGGTCCAATCTGCTAAGATAATAGAATGTGTCAGAATTCAGCCAACAGCAAAGACAGATGCTGTGCAAGGTTGAGTGAGGAAGCGTGATCTCTCTTTGGATGTTCTTTTTGGTTACATTTGCTTTTCTTATTATGAAAGGAATGTATATGCATCTTTAGCTACTATGGGTTTATCACTTGCCATTTACTGTCTGTCCCACTAAATGTATGTGTGTTTATACTTACTATTTCTTTCAGGGTTTCGTTTTATGTGGTCAAACTTTCAGATTTTATAAAATTTTCAATGTGTGAACTATGTCTTAATGCTACATTTTTTTCTTTCACAAGGAATCTATTGGTTAATTGATTTCATGTAAAACTGTGAAATATTGTAACAATTAAAATGTATTTTTCTGTTACAGCTGAAAATATGGGACTAGGTGGAGGTTAGAATTCATAAATCCAGACAACCCTAGACTTAATTGTGAACCTTAATATTCAGCTATTCCCATATTTTAACTGTAGATAGATAATTCTCGACTGTGCCCAGTGGGTGGCCACAGAGAATTATTTTGCACAAATGCAAGCCATGACTGCCATACCTTATATTATTCAAGAAAAGTCAGAAATCAAGACTTTTGAGACAGTTATTTAAATTTGACAACAATTTCATTTATTTTTAAAACAGTGTGTGGATTAAACAAGGATTAAGTCTGTGGGCTACTGTATATTGTCACCTCTGGTGGGGAAGGACCATCTATCTACTTTATTCTCAATTTAGTAGGCAAATTAAAATTCTTGAGCAGATTAAAGAAGCAACTATTTTCCTAATGCAAAGCAAAACTAAAAGTATTTTACCAAGTGATATTTGTGGATGATAGGAACTAAGGAAGTAACCAGGAAAGGTAATTACTATATTAGTAGAGCTGTCTGTTAATTTTTCAATTACCCTAGTATGTACAATTATAATTGGGAAGGCAGAGAGAAGGAACAAGGCAAATTAATAGCCCTGATTACTGCATTTTCTTTGAAAGTTCTATTTAGACCTATTATGGGTGATGAGCTGCCTTCTCTAAGTATTTCAATACTTGATCAGGTTAATAGGTGGTAGATCCATCTAGTGAACTAAAAATAAAGGAAAACACTTTCTTGTACTCATTGGTGGTTGAGGCTACTAGCTGAAGCAAAGGCTTCTGTTGCCTGAGGCTGAATTAGATTTTTACTCTGAAGTATAGCCTGCTGGTTGCTTACCCAATATGAATTTTCCTGGTCTTGCTTAGTATCAAGATTTGGACTAGAGAAATAGAAATATGCCCAGAAAAAGAAAAAAATCTGTACTTGCACTTCTTGCCTCTAGGGTGGGCATGTGACTGCTTCTGGCCAATGAGAAGTCAGCAAATATTGTGGGATGAGGTTTCTAGAAAAGGCTTTTAAAGGGAGATAGATTAACCTGACATACATCCCTTGCCTCTCATTTTCTGTCCTCTTTTTGTCTGGAACATGGACACAGTTCTGATATACTATTTTTATTAATTTATGGTCTGGTATACCACTTATCTCCCTACCTCCCTACACACTCACACATTGTTTGCATCTTTTGGTTTTGCCTTTACCCGAAGACCCAATTGTATACTTCTACTTTCCATAGGAAGAAGAGAAAATTTTCAGTATTAGTTATAGAGTGGCTGATCACAATTTGATTATTATTAGTCATAAATGGTAATGATACACAAACTTCTGTGACTTTATGCAAAGATAGACTCTTCCTTTGTAACAAACCTTAGAATTCTATTAGATGCAATTTCATGTGATTACCATTAAAGAAAGAGAATGCATGATATGCTAATGACGGCATCAATATAAGGCGAGCGAGATGTGCTCCTAAAAGGGAAGAACTTTCATTTCGACTCTGTCTCTAAGGACCCAATCCACTAGTCTACTGCTTACAATTTTATACTTTTATTGACTAGCAGAATATTTTATGAACCAACTTTTAGTGGTGGACATTTCACACTGTCTGTCCTTCATGTTCCAGTTCATAAAACGTTGGATCAAGGGATGCATTTGTATTGTGACATGACCTTTAGCTCTGACTCTCTGTATTACTCTGTTGGGAGAGTTGGCATCGTGGACTGAAGGAAAGTCCATGATAGTCACTTCTATACTAGGGCTAGAAATAACTAGATGTCAAAGCAAACCACAGAATTATATCTCTTTGAAACCAAACAAACTCTATGCCCATGTTGACTTCCCATTCACTAGAACTGCACCATGTCTGTGGCCACTCAGAAGTCACCAGCAGGAGAGGAACTGTGATGGAGGAGTAGCTGGAGAGGAAACAGACGGCATCCTAAGAACTACAGTTAACTTCTGGGCATGGTGGTGCATGCCTGCAGTCCCAGTACTTGGGAGGCTGAGTCAGGAGGATTACGGTTTCAAGGCCAGGCTCAGCAACTTAGTGAACTTAGTGAGATGCTGTTTCAAAATAAAAAAAAATAACATAGGGCGGGGGTGTAGTTTAGAGGTAGAATGCCCCTGGGTTCAATACTCAGTACCACACACTCACACACACACAAAGGATTACAGTTAGCATATTGTGCTTTTGCAAATTCTATATTGACTAATGTGGACAAAAGGACCTCCTATAGGACCTTGGGAGGGACTTGTGCAAGTGAGCTTAGGTTTCATTAGCCTCTCGGTAAATTTGCCTTGGCTTAAAATTTGAACTGACCTTTTAAGGGCAGTACCTCACTTAATGTCAGCAGAAAATAATTTTTTATTCTGTTCTTTTCTCACACAGACACTTGGTGGGGTAGAGAGTGAGGGCGAAATACAGATTTCAAAGCATTTTTTAAGTTCTATGCCACTAAGAGGTAGTTTTGGAGGTGAGGATCTAAGTTTTAGCTAAATATACATAAGAATATATATATATATATATATATATATATATATATATATATAAACAGAAGGGACTGAATATAGAAGAAAAAAAGTTATACCATATACAGAAGAAAATTTTGAGAGAAGGAAGTGTTTATGTTATCTACTGCTGTGGAGCAAACCATCACAAACACAGTGGCTTAAAGTGGTGGACATTTCCACCACAATGTCCACCACTAAATACTCATTTGTTGTCTTTCCTAAATTGGTGGGTTGACTGAGCTCACGTAGGGAGTTCTGCTGCATCATGTCAGCTGGGGCTGCGTTATCTGATGGTTTGACAGTGCTGGTAGATATGGGGTGGTTCACGCACATGGTTGGCAGCTGATGCTACCAGCTGGGGAGCTGTTAGCTGTTAGCTGGGGCTGTTAGCTGTAGTGTCTTGGTCTTCCTTTTTGTGGTTTATTCACATTCTATGGGCTTCCTACATCATGGTTTTAAGAGGTTCTAAGAAAAAGTGTTAGAGCAAAAGTGGAGATTGTAGTTCTTTAGGGCCCAGTTTTAGAAAGTTACACAGCATCATTGTGTTAGTTGGGGCTCTCTAGAGGAAGAAAACCAATAGGATATATATATATATATATATATATATATATATATATGTAATTATAAAAGGGGATTTATTAGATTGGCTTACATGATCAGAGGCTGAATAGTCCCATAATGATCGTCTGCAGGCTGGAGAGCCAGGGAAACCAGTAGCTTCTCAGTCCATGAAGTGAGAGCCTCAGAACAAGAGACCAATGATGCAGAACCCCAGTCCTAGGCTGAAGAATCTGGACTTTGATGTCCATGGGTGACAGAACAGCAAAAATCACATGTACACAGTAAGTGTCCAGCATTTGAAAGTATGAACATTTTGGAGAATCTAAGATGTAAGGTCACATATGTTAAAAGTCATAGGCTTTGGTAATTTAATATACAATGCCAATATCAAAGACATGTATGGGGAAGGGGAGGGGGGGGATCCAGAGAAAAATGCTCCAAGTGTTGTGTGCATGTATATTCCTATCACTCTATTCCTCAGTATGATGTATAATTACAATGCACCAATAAAACGTATTTAAAAAGTCACAGGCTAGAAAACCTGGCCCATAAAATTTACAACAAACACTTTTTAAACACTGTGTATTAGACATCATCTCCCTGTCTTTGCTCATTTTTATTTTTATAATTCAGATGTCAAGCAATGACCCTACACTAACGAAAAAACATTGAATATTCTTTCTTCCTAAAGTGGCCAGAAAATCTTTGCATTCATCCCATATAGAAGAAGAGTTCCTTCTCTGCCCCACCTTGAAGCTAGATTGGACTGTGACTTTCTTTGGTGTGATGGAAATGATTGTGATGGTTAATGTTGTCAACTTGACTAGATAGAGGGATGCCTAGAAAATTCCTAAAGTATACTTCTGCGTGTGTCTGTGAGGGTGTTTTCAGATAAGATTGCCATGTGGTTTAGCAAACTAAGCAGGGAAGACCCTCCCTAAATGTGGGTGGCTCTAATCCAACAGGCTAGAGGTCCACATGGAATGAAAAGTAAAAGAAGAGGCAAGCTCACATGCAAAATGTTCATACTTTCAAATGTCCCAGTCTCACAATATTCATTAAATGAAATCCTATCTTTTAATTCAGAAAATTAGGTCACTGTACTTATAGATCATTTTTCTGCAGTGTTGCTTTGGCTAGCTCTGCAGCATTTGAATTACATGGGATTATTTAGAGCCCCATTGTTTTCTTTTCTGCTTTTCTTTCTTGATAGTCTTTTTCATGTTTATTTTTTTGGTGGTAGCAGGAGAGATGGACTCTATGGCTGAGATTTCTTATAGACTATAGGATCGAAGGCATTTTTGCAGTCTGAGACAATTTGTTGAAAGAAGTGTGCAATTTTACAGTGAGAGTAAATGTCTCCAAACATAGCACATGTTTGCCTCATACCACAGTATTTCTACTAACAATTAAGAGGGGCTTGGGAGGGAAACCAATTTTGAAAAAAAAGAGGGGGGAGGGTTGGAAAGTAGAAGAGGGGAATAAGAGGCTGGTTTCTTCAAATGAAATATTAGCTCAAGTGCAAGAGGAAGCCAGGAGAACCGTAAAGATGAGGTGGGAATAAAAGCCCTTGATGCACGCGCAACTCACTTGGGATTAAAACCGAAGGCCATCCTGGAACCTGATATAACCATTCATGTTGTAATCTAAAGCCTTGTCAATGTATCGCAGGTGCACACCACATGACCAGGTGGGGAAAAAGAGGCAAAGCCAACTGGGAAGAGATGTGTCAGCTTCATCTTCATAATACATACATCCCAAGGTGCGTGTGTGCATCTGGTTTCTATTTCAGAACTTTTTACTAGTAGCTTTACAAAAAGTGGGGCAGACAATTCTGTGAGTTAAGGAGACCATATGTTAACAAGGGGTTGGGAAGGACGTGGCAGAGTTGCCGAGGGTTGTAGGAGGCCTGCTGGGGACCATGAGGAGGAACCCAAGGGACCTAGGAGGAGGTACCCAGACTTGAGGTTGGGCCACCTAAATGGTCATATGTTTCTTGGCAATGCTAAGTCTTCAGAGATTCCAAAGAATTTTGAAGACATGGATTTTTAACAAAAGTTGTTTTGAGGCTGATTGCATTTTGGACAGAGCTAAAATGCTTTTCTGATGTGGAACAGATGGAAAATCACTGAATTCTAGGGCTGGAAGGGACTTTAGAGTCATTTAGTCCAGATCTTCATTGACAGGCAAGTCCCTGAAGGTCTTGTGTGTCAAATGTGTTATTGGATCTGTGCAAGGTTACAGTTCATGTTAGAGGCATCCCATACACCCATATTCATGTCTTCAACTCAGGGTTCTCTTCCTAAGTGTGTGCTGCTTAAGGAGCACCAGCTCTATGAATGTGTGAAAAAAACTCAACTGCTCTCAGGTTCCTCGGCCACTACCCTGCCCTTGATGGTCAAAATGACCTTGCTTTGTCCAGAGATCTTTGTTGAAGTTCACATTTGGGAACATTGTTTTTATCGTTAGGCAAAGAGATGCCACAATTACATGGCTGCTGGCAGCCTGTCTTAATGCTTTGGCTACACAGGAGTCTATTGATTTTCCACTGGAAAGTCCCTGTCTCCACTTTTACAAAGCAGTACCTGGATTCCCCCACACAATTCACCACCAGGCCCATAGGATTACCCCAGAGCTCTTCATTTGTTCTCACTCATCCATTTTTTTTAGTGGAGATGACTTTATTGAGTTTGTATTTTTTAGGTAGGGAACTATGACGCATAGTGTATGGGTGACATGAAATGGACATGAACCCTGAATTAAGAAACAGGTTGTCTATTAGGGTTGAAAATATAACTACTTTTTTAAAAAGTATTTAGCCCAGATGGATGATAGGACCTAGTTTTACAGCCGAAGCCATTGATCCAGGCCTTAGAAGGTGGGTAGGATTTGATTGTGGAAGAGGGAGGAGAGGCCTCTAGATGGAGAAAGCTGTGTGGGTAAGGGCACCTATTTCATCTTTCTCTCATTCTCATCTTCAGAAGCCAGAGTTTTGAAGAAGTGGATGATGGGGCTGTCCCTGTTATTACTGTTGCCCATCAACAATTCCCACAGCTCTTTCACTAACAGGATAATCATTTTTCAATTTCTCCTTCCTCTTTTTTTCCCCTATCTCTGACATTTTGATTAGACATCAATAAAGAAGATACTGGAAAACAAACTAGCAGTTTTTTTTAATGTTTTTATTGGTGCATTGTAGTCTCACATCACAATGAGTATCAGTTTGGTGTTAACATACATGCACACAGCTCTTGGTGTCCCTCCCCCCCCTGCCTCCCCCCACATGTAGCACTGAGAATGATGTTGGTATAATCTCATATATACACGTTGTTTATGACAGTAATTCCATGGATTCACTACTTTCTTACCCTTACCCTTCCCTTGTACCCCTTCCCTTGCACCACTGAGGGTTCTCCATTGTCATTGGAGTCCCTTTTGTGTCCCCACTACTCCCTACGTTGTGCATATTAATGAAAACATATGACCCTTCATTTTGTGTGATTGGCTAATCTCGCTTAACATAATG
>PVJS01054534.1:0-12928 GCA_004027185.1 Glis glis | reverse complement strand
ATCCAGGGGCATTCTACCTCTGAGCTACACCCCCAGCCCTTTTTGTGTTTTTATTTTGAAACAGGGTCTTGCTAGGCTGCAGAGGACCTTGCTAAGTTGCTGAGGCTGGCTGTGAACCTGCAATCCTCCTGTCTCAGCTTCCCAAGTACTAGGATTACAAATCTGCACCACTATGCCCAGCTATAAAATATATTTTTATTGGTGCATTGTAATTATACACCATATTGAGGTTTCATGTGATAGAAACAAACATGCACAGGGTACCCGGTGTGTTTCCCTCTCATAACCTGGGAGAAATAGCAGCATTCTTCCATTTCTGGTTGTAATTAAGCACCCAAGTAAAAATGAACCTTAAGCAACATGGGAATCCATTATATTTTCTGTACCTCTAACTCATTTTGGGGTTCTACTTTTACCTAACCCTTAACCAAGTCACTCTTTGACTTCAGGCTGCTTCTTGACTGTTCCCCCCGCCCCCGTTTTTTTTACTTTTCTCTACTTCTCTGTTCAATAATTCTCTTTAAAAAATTCTTTTGCAATTCATCATTTTTGCCAGGTGACAATTTTTGCATAAATGTACTTTTTGGATATAATGCTTAAACCACACAATATGTCCTAGGAAGCAACGTGGTAATATATTCAGGGATATAGTTTAGATCTAGAGACAGGAAGGGCTTTTGGAAAAGGAAAGACTTTCTGTTGTAAATCTTATCATATAAGTTGTTGTCTATTCTTTGCATTTATAGAATTGACTCTGGGCTCCTAAAGGATTTATATCAAAGAAGATTAAGTAATTAGGAACCTGTAGGAAAAATCATTTATACTTTTATTCTTGTAAATTTTTCTTTAAAATCCTGGTCCAAGTTATTCCATGACCAGAGTTAATGGAAACAGACAGAAGTCCTGGGAAGTCTAGGCAAGCCTAGGCTTGTCAAATCTGAAATTAACAGGATAGAGTTTTTTTTATTAGAAAGAATATTTTTTCTGGATTTTAACATGCAGCCGCTCAACTCTAAATTTCATCAGAAAATAAGACTTTGCATTGAATAAATCTACAAGCCAGATTTCAAAAGAGAAAATCCCATAGAGCTTATGTACGTAAACCTGTGTTGATTTACACGGAGCTCTGTTTATTCGTGCTCCATGAGCACAAACTACAAATTCTGAAAATAACATCCTAGCAGTGAAGAGCCGCTCTGGATGTGTTCACAGTTTACTTCTTAAGCACATGCCCTTCTTTTAGAAGTTAAAAATGCTCCAGCTCGCTACGGCTGCACTTTCTGCACAAGTCTATTTTCTCACCCCACTTCCTATGAATAGCTCTCCGTCTGCTGTGGCTCTTTTGAGAGCAGAGAACATGAAAGGTCAATACCAGGGGAGGAAAAGCTAAAAATGCCAGCAGTCAAGTTAGAGTGAGGAAGAGAACTTGAAAACAACCCGGGGGGTTTCTACTAGCTAGTGGTCATACCTTCAATGTCACCAAGGGGCTGCTGATCATTCCCATGTAGAATTCCTATAAGGAGTTCTGCTGCTTCTCCAGTAGACCACAACTGAACAGGCAGCTCCAGGGTGGAGTGATTTCTTTGCTGACATCCTAAGGGGACTTGTAAACCAAGGAGACAGGATATGGCTTCTCCTCTTCAAAGGATTAGCCATGTTCTCAGGAGAGGCCTGCATTTACCTCTTGCCAAATGGGATGCTTTTAGACTGTGCTTGGTTTCCTTTAATTACAAGAAGATGGAAATTGCTGGGAAACTGGGAGTGGAGGGCAGTCCTGGGCTTTGCCATGGTTTTTATTCCTTATTAAATGCACCAAGAAGCAACATCCAGATATTACTTTCTTTTCCCCCAGCACTTGGCTTCAAGGGTGGTTCTTCCTGTGTCTCTGGGGGTCCTAAAGCTCAGGGCTGTCACCTCTCTCTCAGTGATTAGGAACAGATATCATGGGACTGTGCCCAGAGTGAGCAAGGGAAGTGCTAGGGTCATCAACTCCAGCAAAAAGAGGGCCTGCTTCTCACAGAAATGGTAGAACCCACAGGGAAGAAGAACTAAAACTTAGTTTTCTGTGTTTGAAATATTCTTTCCTAACTTATCAAAGAGCTCAAGCAAATAGGAGTCCTATCCTAATAGGCTTCAAGCAGGGTGTTTGCTGATGAGATACAAGCTCCTTCAGGAGAGATATGCTGCCAGACATTTCTAGAAATGGCACAGTGACATTTCTAGAAGTGGCACAATGACAGTCACATAACTCACATTGAAAATAAGGAAGAAATTTCTGAATCCATGTGTGTCTGCAAGGAGAATCAACATCACCTGGATGTCCCAAAGGCCTCATGGACTTTTCCTCCTCATGGACTTTCCAGAAAGAAAAAAAAAAGTTAAGTCTAGATGTCTAGACTGGAGTTTGAGCTGGGCATCATGGTGCCTGCCTATAATCCCAGTATTTGGGAGGCAGAGATAGGAAGATCACAGGTTTGGGGACAGCTTCAGCAATTTAGTGAGGCTCTCAGCAATGTAGTGAGACCCTGTTTCAAAATAAAAAATAAAATAGGGCTCTGTGTGAAGCTCAGAGGTAGACTGCCCCTGGGTTCAATCCATAGCACCAAAAATAAATAAGTAAATAATTGATTGGGGATTGATTGGGGTTTGACTCACTGTAAATTATTAGGAGAAGTTGCATAAAACAATAACCTAATAACCTAACATATTAATAATGTAAAATTTAAGACCTATCTACAAAGAATAGTAACATTCATGATTTTATAATTTCAAAACAAGTACACTCTTATGTCTAAAATTTTGGGAAGAAAATATAGATCTCTAAAGCAGAGATTTTGAAACTAAAGGATATCAGTTGAAATTACCATAACTTTAGAAACCTGGTTTACCCAAATAAAGAGAACACCAGAGCTATGCAGTGTCCGAAGACTCCAGAATAAATCCTAGTGTGGTAAATGTTATATATGGACAGCAAGATATTGGATTTAGTTGCTTCTAGTGATAATTATTTTATAAACAACTTCTAGTTTCTACTTATCTTCTGTAGAATAACAGCAGAATAACAGTAGCTGCTCTCTTCTCTTCTTGGCATATACTGGTAATGTTGAGCACTGTTGGCATACTTCTTGGCCATTCATATGCCTTCTTTGGAGAAATATATCTTCACGCAACTTCCCTTTTTCTGACCGTTAGACAAAAAAGAAAAAAGAAAAGGCTTTCCTGGAAAAATTTATGAACAATTTCATTTGATATTTACTTTCAGGAAGCTTCAGAACTTCTAAGAAGCTTAGGTGTCCTATTGCAATAGAAATGTTTTCATGCTCTAAAATGAGTGACTTTTGTGAAACCTTTCTCAATAATAGAAAAGACATCTTTTCCTCCAAATGGATTCACTGACGAATCTAACAGTCATTGTTCAAGCATGAAACAGAATTCATCCCCCGTGTTGCAAATGAGAAACATTAGTGAAAGGACCACTTATGAAAATCTGGGCAGAGATTAAAAACATAAATTAAAATGGACTAAGGCGAGGATTAGCCTAGCCTCGGTGGGAAGATATTATTACCACCAGCGTGGAACAAGGACAGAAGTGTTCCGGAGGGAGAGCTGGAGCCACAGAAGAAATGCCTTGAGTGGGACAGTCATGAAGCAACGCAGCAGCTGCCAGAGACACTTCATTAGAGCCAGGAGAGAGCAAGGCATAGACACAAACTCTGCTCCTTCTGCCATCTGGTCTCCCACCACCGCTTCCGTTGATGAAATCCAAGTGAGCCCAGCTATCAAGGGCATCTATGTGTTGTTTCAATCTAGTGTGCAAAGCGAGGCGGGGAAGAATAGAGGGAGAACCTAACTTAGGCAAAAGAGGAACAACTTAAATATAACCAGCACAACTAGCCACTTCAACAACAAGAAATGTAACAGTAGCAGGATCTTCTGGTATGGTTCTTTCCTCTCTGGCAAAAGCAGTTTTTGGTTTATACTTAAATCCCTATGAATTTTCATCCACAAAATGTATCAGTTGTGTATTTGACGGGTACCTTTTTAAATGCAGAGCTCAATACCAAGCACTGTGATGCAGTACTTCTATTATGAGCCTGACTGTTCTCAGTGAATATAAGGAAAGATTATTAGGAAATATATGGAAAGAAATTATTTTGGAAAGAATTTTTTTCCAAAATGTTGTCTATTTTATGTTCTTTCAAATGAAATTTGAGCTTTATGGGAGTTCAAACAAGAGGAAAAATCACATTACTTTGATGGGGTTGCAGATAATTTTGGTGGATGAGTTAGAATTTTTTTTTTTTTTTGCAGTACTGGGGATTGAACGCAGGGGTGTTCTACCTCTGCACTACGCCCCCGGCCCTATTTTTTCTACTTTATTTTGAAACCAGGTCTCACGAAGTTGTGGAGGGCCTCACTAAGGAGAGAGAGAGAGAGAGACAGAGACAGGGAGAGAGAGAGCGAGAGAACTGAGGCTGGCCGCGAACCCGGATCCTCTGGTCTCCGCCTCCCAAAGTACTGGGATTACAAGCGTGCGCCACCACGCCCGGCTTGGACGAGTTGGAATTTTAAAAGACTTTGATCGGTAGACATGCTTCTGACAGGCAGGACATGGAGTAATGGTAAGAGGGCTCCCAGTGGAGGTCACAGTAAGGAAGAAGTATGTAAGACATTTTGGGAAAATAGTGTACAACCTCTAAAATAGGCAGAAAGATGAGTACACGATGATCCTGGGAAGTAAACCTTGATTAGGTCACAAAAAGTAGAAGCAACAACAGCACAGTGATTTAGAAAAGAAAGACAATGGTAATCAAAATTGGGGAAACTTGTTTTTATTTGAGTCTTCAGTTATCCATGCCACATGACAAAAGAAATCAAAATCCATACCAGTTCCAGCAAACAAGAGTCATGGGAGGAAATAGGGAAGGTGGATTTTGATTAATAGAAAGAAGTGTCTTCTAACCAGCCCTCCAAACACACTAAATAACTTGAATATAGTATTCAGAATGTACAAAACTGAAGGTGCCTGACCATATGTGAGGTCAGAGAGTCCTTCTTCCCTCAAAGAATGAAAGATGATCTTCAGAATTCCTTCCAACATTCTATGTCACAGAATAATATATAAGTTACAGGGGGACATTTTTAATTTCTAAGTTACAGGGGGACATTTTTAATTTCTAAATATTTTATAGAATGAGTGAAAAAAGAGAAAACTTCCTCTTCATTCATTCCTTTCTTCTCCTCCAACTCCTTGCTTTTCCTCTCTTCCTTCCTCCCCCACTCCCTCCTTTCCTTCCTTCATACAAGAGATTGAACCAACCAGGAGTGTTCTACCTCTGAGCTATAGCCCCAGCCCTTCTTTATTTTTTTTTATTCGGAAACAGGGTCTCATAACTCAGTTTCTGAGGCTGGCCTCAAACTTGCAATCCTCTTGCCTCAGCCTCCCAGTACTGGTATAACAGGTGGGTACCACCACACCCAGCTTTCTTTCTTAAGAAAATTCGGGACTGATTGCAATATAGAAGGACCCTGAAATCTGAGAAAAGAGAGTAGTGTCTAGAACAAGATAGCCTGGGTAAAAATCTTTTCTCTCTTCACTTATAAACTTGGTGAGTTTGGAACAGGTAAAATCTGCGAGCTTCTTCTTTCTCTTCTGCACAGGTGCACTGCATTATAATCACATTCTTAGCGGATTCGTGGATGGGGAGAGATTAGAATAAATGATGCAGGCAAATTTCCTGCAACATAGTCACTTAATAAATGTTAAAATTTCTACATATGTCACTTTCAAAAATATTCTGGACACAAATTTTCTATTTTAAAAATTTAACTGTATTAATAATGTGTGCTGTAGTCTTTCATTTACATTTGTGTGTTATGGGAATATTTTCAGGAAAAAGAGCAAAAACAATGATGTGCAATAGAAACTTGAGACTATTCCAAGTCAAAAATATTTTCAATAGCTTGAGGCGTCCAAAATACAGCTGCTTCAGTCTATCACATGTCTCAATGATGAAAACCCTACTTAGCTTCTTTACCCAGTATAGGGTTGAAATCTGCCAATTGACTCGGGTAATTAAGACTTACAATGTTTTCTAAGAACAAAGACATGTGCTTCTGACATTTCAGCCAGTAATAATATGCTTATTTTTTTAAGTCTCAGGAAAGACATTTTTTATTTTAATGAGTAGATTTTGAAAAGTCAGAAAAATATACCCAGTTTTCCCCAAAATAGTAAGAAAAAAAACTCAGTCAAGCAACTGAACAAATCAACAAATAAAAAAATATATATAATACAACTGCAGAGAGCAAAATTCAAGTTTTTTCCAGTGTTTGTGGTTTTATTGGCAATATTGTTTCTGGAACCTAATATGACAGTGTTTTGTAGTTTGGGTTATGGTAAAATAACCAAGAGAAAGAAAATACCCCATTTGTTATTGCTATGTTAACAAAATCGTACCAAAGCATAATGGCTTAAAATGATCAATATCGTTTATTTTAATCATGCATCCATAGTGCTGTCAGGGTTTTGTGGGGATAGCATGTCTCTGCTCTTTTCAACATTTGCTGGGATGACTCAAGGCAGGCTAGAAGTTCCTCATTAAAAGCTCACTCTGGGGCTGCTAAATTGGTCTGGCTACTGGCTGTATCCTCAGATCAGCTGTAGGCTGGGGAACGTGTTTTTTTCTTCCTGTGAGAAATTTGGGCAGCACCATAACAAGGTTGCAAGAAAAAACCTTCCAAGTGAACCAGGAAGAAGTATTTGATATTTTTATGAGTTAACCCTAAAATTCAAATAATTTACTGTATTGATCAAGGCTGTCGCAAATATTCATCAGGGTTTATGGGGGAAAGGACACAGACTCCACCCCAAGATGAGAATACAAAGGTCACATCGCATCATTATTGAGCTCCAACTAGTCTCTTCGGCATCCTCCTGCATGTGTGAACTGGTGGGCTTCAGAGATGAAATATGCTGCAAAAGCATGTGTTGTAGAATATGCATGTATTATGTGGTGACTGCTAACAAGCAATGGCCAATTGTCCTCATGGATCTGTGGATTATCTTGGGATCCGCTGAGGATGAGCAGACCATGTGGGATAGGAGAGACCGATGTGGCCCTCTTCATAAAATACAGTTGTCTACTAGAGAATACTGGAGTCTGATTTACAAAGGCTTCCTTGAAGGGACTTTATTTTATTGGCCCCAAGAAAGAGATCAGCTACCTCATTTATCTAATTTTCACACAAGCATTTCATTAGTTGCCTGCTATAGGATGAAATATTTTTTCTTTAATAACAGACATGGTTTTGCCTACAACTAATATTTTGTTAAATAATAATGCCATCTTCATGCACTTGTTTTATTCTTCTTTTTCTTAAGTTCTTTTTTCTTATCTCCCTTTGTTCCTATCTGTTATTTTTCCCCCAAAGATTAGTTTTACAAACCATCAAGTTTCTGAGTAGGTTGTCTGAGTCAATAATCTCACTGCTATAATCCAAAATGACTGACCACAACTTAGAGGAAGGAAGATGTAATTGTTCACAGCTCTCTGGGAATTCTGGGTTCAGTCCATGTGAGGCCGGGACTGAAGCTCAGGGCATGGCGGTGGGAAGCAGAGAGAGGGAGAGAGCGTGCAAAGCTTCGTTCTCACATCATGGAGGATAGAAGCAGAGAAAGCAAGCAAGCAAGGGATTCAAAGACACAAGCACAGTCCCCAAGGCCACACTCCCAGGGACCCACACTCCACCAGCCTAGGTTACCACCCAGATAAATCTAATGAATTTATCTACTGATGAGATTACAACTCTCATGACTTAACTATGTCAACTCTGAACATTAATAAATGAGCTCTTTAGGGGATATTCTATATCTAACTATAACGTAGGTGGAGGAATGCAGTTCCACCCTCTTTCTCCTTCTGAACTCCCTGAGCCTCAATTTTCTCATATGTAAAATGGAATAACAACATTTCCCATGTTTAGCCAAATAGGTACACACACCCATAGCATTAATACCATGCCATTTATTATAGCACTGAATGTCCAAGCCAAATCCCTTGGTTCTCATTATACTATGGGGTATGTGTAAGAACAGGGTAGTACTCAGTTGGATACCCCATGGTGCAGCCTCCAATGACCCCACAGTGTTTCACATATCAGCAGAGAAAGGGGAAAGGTAACTCCCAAGTCAGCATCCAACATGGAGCCAGAAGATGACCCTGTTAGAAAGGAAGAGTCTGAGGGACACAGCCTCTATTCATGGTGATAATCTTACTTCCTGTTAAACCGCTGAAAGCAAGTGGTAAACAGGGACCCAAGGTTCTCCAACTTTGTCTCTACTCAACTTTATAAGATTGGCCTAATATTAATGTAGGATGCTAAGCAAAAGTATCTAGCATATGATAAACTCTCAGTAATATTAACTACCATGACATTATTATTATTGAATTCTACCTAGTCTCTCAGGTATCCTCCTTCATGTCTGCATTGATGGTATCCACAGAAGAAATATACTGTCTAAGCATGCATTATGAAGATTCATGTTGTTGGAGTTTTATATGTGGTGATTGCTAACAGCACTAGCTAATTGTCCTTATGGCTCTGTGGACTGTATTGGGACCAGCTGAGAGTGAAGAGACCTAGTCTGGGCTTGGCTGGACTTGGTTTAGCTTAGTAACAGATGCTTTTAACCACATTTCTAGGAGAAATAGTAAGCCTCGGCATGGAACAAGCAGAAGCATGCAAGGATCCCTCTTGAGTCTCTGGTTCAAAAGTGGCACATTGTCACTTTTGCATTATTCTATCCTATAGTTTTTATGCTATTTGCCCATGTCTAAAACCTAGAGGAGGAACAACGTACTTCACCTCTTTTGTGGAAAGAGGTACATTGTCACTAAAGGAAATATTAGCCATCCTTTTTTTTTAATTATTATTCTCCATCTCAAATAGTTCGCCATGACCATGATTTTACTAGTTACCACCTTCCTCCATGCTCTGATTTGTAGTTGGTGACACTCACTGTCCAGTGCGACCACAAGGGACTTACTAAAAACTTAGACCTGGTTATGTCACCATAGAAGCATGCTTGAGAAGAGGAATTTGAGGATTCCAACCAACTTCTGGAGTATGTTGAATGAGACCTTCCATGACTGGGCCACATGGACGTGATCAGCTGTACCAGTTACCATGTCCTTGCGTGAGTCCCAGGTTATAGCCACATAATCCTGGCGTAACCAAATTCTTCCTTTACTGCCCAACAGGATGCAAGCTTTCCTCTTATTGGGTTCTTGTCTACAAAATTAAACAATAAAGTTGACAGACTATAGAAGGATGAGGATAGGGGTATAAAGATTTGTTTTAAGCCAAGGGAAGATAGAAGAGAAAAACAGCTCCCCCCACACGGGGAAGGGGCCCCAAAAGGGAGTGAGCATTGAAATTCTTGGGGGGTGAGCTTTTATCCCTTCTTGTGCTTCCTTGTTGCTCTTTGGTGATTGGTCAGTATTGGGTCTTGGGGACCCAATATATTTTGCCCAATTTCAATCTTTAATTTGAATCTCTATCCCAAAGGTCAGTGGGCCCTTCTAATCTCCTGAGCCACTTATCTAACCGCTCATCCTTTTTCCTTTGATCACTCTTGGGGCTGAAGTTTTGTATTAACTTGGACTGTTATCCCTGTATCTATTAATCCTCCCTATTTCTGTTCGACATATAAATGGTTTATTTTAACCTTTCCTGTTCCTAGGTCTCTGCCCTGCCTCTGTGGTTCCAACACAGTGTTATATATTCTTTGCTGTTGAATGGCATCCTTAGTGTCTCTGCCTTCCTACATGCTACCCTCATATTCATTCTCCCATCTGTCACAGGCACATTTCTATCATCCCAAAGCTCAATTTCAGTTTCACTTCCTGATGGAATTGCTTCCTTGATTCCTCTAGCCTTGATTAAGCATTTTTCAGATTGTTCTTTGCTTTAGCATTTTTCCCACACTGTATTGCAGTTATTTTCTATTTTACTCATGAACTGCACTCATTGAAGGCTCATTTATGTCTTTTATGTTTCTGTTCCTAGCACTTATCACAAAGCAGACGCACAATAAGTGGTTGCTGAATGGATTATTTCTTCATCCATAAAATAATCTTTCTTGTCCACAGGACATTAAAGCCCTTCACATCCTCAGTACTAATTGTGCCTTGTATTGGTGGCTTTTTTTTTAAATTGTCATCATGGTTGTTATTGTTTGTGACAGATTTTATTTTCTACAAATTAGTAGAACACATTTCTCAGTGCTATACTTCCTTTTTCAGGTATAAGATTAAATTGCATGCACAGTCTCTATGGAGAAGGAAGAAGTAAGAGAGCAAGTACTACAAAATGCAATTCGAACTTTTAAAGTTTTGCTAAATAATGTGTCTGTGATTAGGATATCATGAACATTACATTTTTTCTTTCATAGTCATTTATTTATATATCTACTTATTCATTCATTCATTCATTTATTTGGTACTGGGGATCGAACCCAGGGGAGTTCTACTTCTGAGCTATATGCCTCTAGCCTTTTTTATTTTATTTTATTTTATTTTATTTTTGTTTTGTTTTGAAGCAGTGTTTTGCTAGGTTGCTGAGAGTCTGACTAAGTTGCTGAGGCTGGTCTAGAACCTGCTAGCCTTCTGTCTCAACCTCCCAAGTACTGGGGTGATAGGTGTGCACTACCATACCCGGCTCAGAGCCTTCCATTTTAAAATCCTTGGTTTATGTCTAGACCTCTATTCTGAATTGACATATGTAATATTTTCCCATTTATATCTATTTTACCTTTTTGCTATTCTATGTTTGTTTTATGCAACCATACTATTTTGTTAAAAACATTGTCTTGGCACAACATTTATTCACATTCTAATAAAATTAATAATTTGTCTTCACAAACATTTCTGCAATATGTCTGACCCCCTCTCCACTCTCAGGCCTCTTCCACTCCACCAAGAAGAGGGAAAGTCTATTTCCTTTCCCTTAAAATCGGGTGGGTCTTTTTGGCCACCTCAGAAAAGTAGAAAGAAGCAGAGGTAATGATGTGTGACTCGGAGGTGAGGTTATGAAGTGTGATACAGCTTCCATCTGGGCCATTCTCTTGGGATGGAATTTAGAATGCATCCACTGTACTGTGACGAAGCCCAGGCTGCATAAGGCAGTCAATTTATAGAACTGAAACCCCATCCCTTGGCTCTGCGGAGCTTCCAGCTCAGAGCCACACCAACTTCAATGGATTCCACAGATTCTAGTCAAGGAGCCCCAGCTAAAGCCACATGCAATGCAATACGTCTTCTCCACCCAGCCCCAATTTTAGATCTGTGAGCAAAATTTGTGAGCAAAATAAATGATTATCAGTAAGTCATTAAATGTTAGGGCAATTTGTATAGCAACCTATAACCCAAAAGTGTTATAAATCCAAGTAATAATTAATCTTTAAAAACAACCTTGTTGATATGGATTAAGCATTAAATAAATATAGCAGTTATGAATGGTTTGAGGATGATCAATTTCCAGGCAATATTTCCAAAGGTCCATGCTGGGCAAACATTTTTAAGAAAAAAAAATTTTTTTAAATCTAATGAACATAGAAAATATTTCTTGTACAAAGTTGAAGAGCCTGTCCATTACAAATGCAAAAATTATGAAGATATATAAATTAGCCTGTCTAGGCTCTACCTATAGCTGCAGATGGCCCAAGAAATGAAGTTAAAAATTAAAACTCTCGCCAGGTGTGGTGGCAAATGCCTGTAATCACAGTACTTAGGAGGCTGAGACAGGAGGCTCTCAAGTTCATGGCCAGCCTCAGCAATTTAGTGAGACCCTGTTTCAAAATACAAAAATAAAATAGGGCTGGAGGTGTATCTCAGAGGTGGAACATCCCTGAGTTCAATCCCCAGTAACACACACACACACACACACACACACACACACACACACACACACTAAAACTCTCACTAGTCTCAGAGTTAGCTAGGTTATTACAATGGGAAGTCTTTGGTCACCTGAAAACACCCATCTGATATTTGACACTGCCCTTTGGTGAATATTTTAATTAGGTATAAGCAAATTATGGTTTGTAGGCCAAATCGAGTCTACTGCCTCTTTTAGTAAATCCAGTTGTATTGGAACATAGCCACATCCATTGATTTACTTGTTGCCTGTGGCTATTTTCTTACTAAATTAATAATTCTGAGTTGTCACATGAGAGCGTAGGATCCACAAATTGAAAATGTTTACTACCTGGCCCTTTACAGTGAACGTTTGCCCATCCTGTCTTCAATAAACTATTTTATAGGGACTTCTTGTGAGGCCTGGTAGCTAGACTGGCCTGATGAGAGCTCATAACATATCTCAGAATGTTAATCAGAAATTTATTTGTCGTAAATGACAACATCCCATTCAAACACCTGACTTCAAGTGTAGCTGAAGCCAGAGGCTCCGGTCATTTCAAGCACACACTGTTTTTCTCCTGCATCTGCTTTCTCTGAGCTGGCTTTATTCTCAAAATCCCTCCAAGGACTCTAGACTCACATTGTTTCAAATTTTAGAAATCTAGTGAGAAAAGATAATCCCCTTCTCCAAACTTTCACCAAAGGGTCTGGGAACCTCTCAAGTCAGGGCCTTATTACTGAGAAGTCTCTCTGGCCAGGATAATAAAGTCCTTCAATTGGCTGGGTCTTGGTGACTTCTAGCTCCTAGACTTAATCTCATTGGTTCAGAATAAAGGAGCCCTTCACCAGAGAAATATTTCTGGGTAAAATACATAAATATAAACATGTATAAATATAAATTTATAGTATAAATAATTTACAAATATATTATATATTAATTATATATTATATATTACATACTATATATTACATATTACATATTATATAGTATATATATATATTATATA
>PVJS01054533.1:0-12927 GCA_004027185.1 Glis glis | reverse complement strand
TAGGTAAAGGCACCTGTTGTCTATGAGTACGGAACCAATCACAGCCCTCCTTAGGTCACTTCCCCCTGAGGAATTCGCCAGCGCCATCTTTGCCATTAATATGCTGAATTACTGCCACGTGGGAGAGGCCCGGTACTACAGAGCAGGCTTCTGCCAGTCCGCCAGGCCCTTTCATGGCACTGGGTAGAGGGCCCAGCACAGGTGGGATGGCTAAGAGTCCCCAAAGCAATTACCTTTTGTGTGACCTCTGTCCTCTGACCAACAGATATCTCTCCTGCTTAACTATTCCTTCATTGGGTAATTAACAGTTCAAGATATTTTGTAAGGAAATTTTCAGGATGGTGTCCAGCCACCTTCCCATATCTTTTGTATGGTCTCTGTTGTCTGATCAATAGATACCTCTTTGAGGACAGTCAACATGGGTCAGGCTAATTAGTAAAGACTTATAAGTTCCCCAGAAACCTGGGACTAACAGGCCTGGCTGGGGAGTAAGGGTATTGGGGAATTTTGCCACAGGGTTCCATATTAAAGTTACGTTTTCCTTGTTCTTCCTTCATGTCTCCTTTCTACATATTTCTTTCATTTCTTCTATCCTACCTCACTATTTCCAAGGCTTGTGTGGAAAGAATCCCTTGGGCTGTCTCCCGAGGGCATCCTGCTGCTGGTAGTGTGTGTCCTTCTAGGCCTGAGTGGTGACCAGGGGAAGCTTTCTGTGAGTGTTGCACATCAAGCTTAGTCTTTGGGACTGCGCTGACCACACGTCTATGCAAGACCCCTCACTATGCAGGATGGAGATGGAGGGAAAAGAGAAGCAGCTGACATCAGTCACCATGCTTCATTTACTGTTGACAGCTCATGAAATATACCCTCTATCTTAGCTCTGGAGTGCCGCCGATGCCCTCTTCATTATCACAGCTTGCCCTCTGTTTTCATTTTCTTTTCACTCTCTCCTTCATTTAGTACTATGGACTTCCTTAAAATTTAGAGTGAGTCATAAACCAGAGAGTCAGCCTAGTCGACTCCCTCACCCTCAGGTCTCCTCCTCACCCTTAGGCCTTTCCAGTTAAAAATTGTTTTTTATCAATCACCCCTTTTCCTCTTACTGTAGGTATTCTGGTTCAGTCAGTTCAGTGAATTTCAAGCTAGTCTCATTCTTCTCAAATGCATCCTATGCATAGTCATGACAATGACCTTCTAACAGGAAACTAATTACATTCTTCCCCACTTAATCATCAGTGGTTCCTCTCCACCTATAGAATACATGCCATCCTTTTCAGAGTTTGTGAAACCCTTCATGCCCTATGCCTTGTTTACACGTCCAACCTTCTTCATTCATTCACCAAATATTGAATGTATTTTTTTGATACTAGAGAATGAACCCAGGGGCATTCTTCTTCTGAGCTATATCCCCTGCCCTTTTTATTTTGAAACAGGGTCTTGCTAAGTTGCTGAGGGTTTCGCCAAGTTGCCGAGGCTGGCCTTGAACCTGCTGTCCTCATGTCTTAGCCTACCAAGTACTGGGATTACAGGCATGTGTCACTACATCTGGCAAGGTGATTATCTCTTTTATAGCAGGCAGAATTCTATGCAGTAGGGATATTGTGGTAAAAAGAGAGGGTACTTTTCCCAAGGAACTACTGGGAAAAAATAATAAATAAACAGACCGATCAGAGAAATTGAAAAAAATACCAAGAGCTGTTCACAGTATGAAAATAGAGTAATTCACTAGAGAGTGACTGAGTAGGTAAATTAAGTTGTAGGCTCTGAGGAGGCTTTCTAGATGCATGACATTTACGCTGAGACTTGAGTGGATAGAAGCAGACATATGAAGGACAGCAGAGTAGACCTCCTGAACAGGACTTGCTGATGGTACCAAGGCCACACAGCAGGAACAACCACCCACTCTTTGATCCACGCTGTGTGCTTCAGATCCACCCCAAACTTGCAGTTCCCCAAGCATGCCAGGCTGTCTGCCTCTATGGCTTTCTGCATCCTTGAAATGTCCTCTCCTTTGCTCTGCCCAACTAGTCACTACTCATCTTTCCAGTTCAACCCTTTGACCTTTATTAAGGCTGCCTTGATGCCCACTCTCCACCCAAGCAAACTGAGATGCTTCCTCCTTGCCTTACACAAATGTTCACTATAAATGCCTGTTATGATATGGATATTTTCTAAAGAACATGTTTTATCACATTGTTTGTCAAGAGCTTTGCATATAGCAATCCCTCAGTATCTGTATGAGATTGGTTCCCAGGGTCCTCTATGGATATCAAAATCCAAGGGTACCCAAGTCTCTTATTAAAAATGGCAGAGTATTTGCATTTAACTTTTAATAGGTATACTTATGAACAATGTGTTGTAATATGGATATATTGTAAGTTATAGTTGCAAATAACATAATATGAATAATTATGAAAAATATGTTATAATATGAATATTCATTGTTATGATATGAATCCTTATGAATATGTTCCTATATATTTTAAATCATCTTAATGTTATTTATGATACTTAATACAATGCAAATTCTATGGGCGTAGTTGTTATATTGTGTTGTTTAGGGAATAATAAGAAAAAAGTTCGGTACATGTTCAGTACAGATGAATTTTTTTCTGAATTATTTTCTATCTTCACTTGGTTGAATCCACAGACATAAAACCTGTAGATAAGGAGGGCTGACTGTATTACACACTTAGTAAATACTTCCTTACATGGATAAAGGAAACTCTTAAAAATCTCTCATCTGTTAGAATCCTTCATGCCCCTTGATTTTAATGACTTCCAAATGATTTTCATAACTTTCTTCATTTTCTTATTTTTTTTGAAAAATTTCTTCTTTATCTTTCTTGTCCTTATCTAGTCTCTAGGACTTTCTGGGACCTGGGACTTTCATTTTTTCCATTTCAGATATCTTTGAATTTTCAGAACTTCAGCAACCATTTCTGCATTCACTATTTCAAAAGATTTTGTTTTCAGTAAGAAACTAGTGTTTTTCTTTAAAGTCCTTATTCATATTCAGTTGATTTTCAGTTCCTCATTTTATTCCTTTGAATATCTTTTCTTTTTTATTTATTGGTGAATTGTATTCACACATCTTGATGAGTTTCAGGGTGGTAGAAGCATACATGCACACATCGCTCATTTAGCCCTCCCCCAATTCCCACCCCCATTCCTTTCCCCTTCCCTCCTTCTAGTGTTCAGCATAGTGCTTGACTTTGATATATTTGTGTATGTACATCATGTGCATTAGGGTGTTTCCCTCTTTCCCCCTCCCATCTCCCTCAGTTAGGCCACCTTCTTTACTCATCTAAGGTTTTCTCCTTCTTTGTCTGGAGTCCCTCCTACGCCGTATTCTCCCTAGCTTCCACATATTAGGGAGAACATCTGACTTTTCACTTTTTGAGACTGACTAATCTCACTTAGCGTATTGTTCTCCAGTTCCCTCCATTTCCCTGTAAATGATGTAATTTTGTTCTTTATGGCTGCGTAAAATTCCATTGTGTACATATCCCATAGTTTTGTAATCCATTCATCTGTTGATTGATATCTTGGCTGGTTCCATAGTTTGGCAATTGTGAATTGTGCAGCTATAAACATAGATACCCATGCACTAGTCTGGTAATTTGGTTTCCATTCTTTTGGGTAGATGCCTAGAAGTGGTATCGCTGGGTCATATGGTAGGTTCATTCCCTTTCTTCTGAGGATCCTCCACACTATTCTCTAAAGTTGTTGCACTAATTTGCAATCCCACCAACAGTCTATTAGAGTTCCTACTTCTCCACATCCTCTCTAGCATTTGTTGTTGTTTGTGTTTTTAATGATTGCCAGTCTAATTGGGGTTAGGTGAAATCTCAGGGTAGTTAAACATCATGGGGAGAGGAAAAACAGATCAAAATCAGTGTTTATTTTCAAGGAATCCCTTGTTTCTACATCTGTGATAATTTTCAAATAGCTGTGAGTCAGACATGCTAAGTATTAGTTAACCTTTATAAGAGTCTTACAAGGTAGGTATCTTTATTTCCACCTTACAGATGAGTCAAATGAAGCTTAGAGAGATTGGGAATTTGCTCTCTGCTACCAGTTGGTGCCAAAACTTGGATTCTAATCCCTCTATGTGTTCTTCAAGGTTTAACCAGTTATAACCAGTAGGCCAGGACACGTAGAGTATGGCTTAAGCACTAAGCATTTTGTGACAACTCTTTACTTCACCAATTTATCATTCTACAGCTCTCGAAATTTCAAGTAAAGCTAGGAATGCAACAGGCCTTAAATTCCTATGACCAGTCAGTAATGGGAGCTTATATTGCAGCCTTACAGTATCTTTCTTTGTCTTGTCAATGAGATACTATTAAAAAAAACTGCCCTCCAGCAGGAAAAAAAGCTTTCTCTGGGTCCAGCCATGGCACTAGAGTGCTTCTTATGTACATTAAAGCATTTTAAAACTATAAAGGGCAAGAATAAGACCCAGCTAGTAGCTTGGCAGATTTTTTGCTGTGTAATTTTAGGCAGGACAGAAGCCTATGTTGGTGCTTCATAGCATCTGTGGTCTGAGAAGAAAGGGAGATAGGAAATACCTGATCACAACAATAATTCAATTGCAGAAGAGATACTGACAAGCTGCTTATAATCCACACTTTTTCTTAGAAAGAGGGTAAAGCCCCAGTGTCACACAAAAGAAAGAAAGAAAGAAAAATAAGTAAAAAGAAAAGAAGAAAATATCAGGCAGGCTTTCCTGAGAAGAAAAGATGATTAGTTTATGGAGGATAATAGAAGGAAGATGAATAATAGAAGGAAGATGAATAATAGAAGGAAGATGAATAGTTTATGGAGGATTGAATGGAAATGGGTAAAAAAGGAAGAGAGAACATATTGAGTGAAGGCACAGATGTATGAATGGAAGCAAACTTGCCTAAAAGAATCAAGGATCCCCTGTGCCCGGAGAGGAGGGCACAGGATTGATGAGCAGGAAAGCCATGCAGGGATCAGGTTTTGAAGGCCTTTGGATGCCATATAAGAAGAAACTTTGTTATTAAACTTTAGGCAGGCTGGGCATCGTGGGGCATACCTCTAATCCCAGTACTTGGGATGCTGAGATAGGAGAATTGCAGGTTTGAGGTCAGCCTCAGCAATTTAACAAGACCCTCAGCAACTTAGTAAGATCCTGTTTCAAAATTAGAAAAATAAAATAGGGCTAGGGTATAGCTCAAAGTTAGAATGTCCCTGAGTCCAATCCCCAGTATCATAAAACCAGTCAAACAAGAAATGAAAAACAACGACAAAAAAACTTTTAGTTAGACTGGAGCTTTCAAAGGTTTTGAGTAGGGAGGTGGTAATGACCAGTGTGTAAGATATAAGAGACAAGTAGCCTACTTAGGTGGCTACTTGCAGCAGTCCACATATGAAGAGATAAGAGCCTAATGAAAGGAACAGGGAGGGCTAAAAAGTGCTAGAGATGTTTCAGAAATAGGATCAAGAAATCATGGACAACTTTGCATGTGGAATTAAAGAGAAGTGTCAACGAAGATGTTCTAATGTCAGCTGTACCACACAGTGAATGGTGACATTGTTTACCAGGATAGAGGACCAAGGGAAAGACAAAATTTTGAGGAAGTAGCTGATTTTATAACAATACAATTAAGTTTCTCAATGGACTTCTAGGTAAAATTTCCTAGAAATAGTTGAAAATACAAATCTAGAGTTAAAGAATGTTACTTATAGAGAAAATTGAACACTCACACTCATTAGTAATAGATTTCAAGGCTTTCTTGAGTCATCAAATTTGTAAATTCCAGTGTTCTGTGTAATGCAAGCCTCCATCCTTTCATAAAGGCATTGAAGTACAATGGGAAGCTTAATAAGTGCCAATAAGGACAACTACTTATGTGATGAACACTAGCAAACAAACTACTAGATTGAGATATAGACTGAGTAGCTCATGTTAACCAGAGCATCCGGTTAGAGAACACAGGAGTCAGATGCAGAGCTCAGAAAAGTGAGAAATGATTATGGATCTGAGAAAGTTAGAGTCTTTCATAAATTGGGACAAGGAAGAGGTATTTATAAATGTAAAAGTCATTCATATTCCAAGGATGGATGAAGAAGTCAAACAGTTGAGAAATAAACCAGGAAGAGTTGGCAGAATATGGAAATTTATTAGGGAGGGAAGAAAAACTCAGTAATGTGGACCAATTTTTACAAATGTTAATAACATTTATTAAGACATTATCCTCACATGCCAGACACTGTGTAGGAACTTTACATGTGTCAACTTTCTCGAATCTTGCAAAATTCTAATGGTGTAGGTGTTATTCCTACCAGTTTGTTTGAGATGAGGGAACCGAGGCATAAGGTCATAGGTCGCATGAGTCATGAGCCAGGCAATGGACTAGGCAATGCTGTGTCAGTGCTCTGTCTGAACAACTGTGCCATTTCACCTCCTTAGCTCTAAAAGAACAGCAACCATATTCCTTACATTTGCACAGTAATTTATATTTTCTGATGCATTATTTAATACTGATACACAACAAACCCACATATCGAGAAGGACAAGCATTATTGAGGAAATTGAGGCTTTGGACATCTGTGTTCTGTAAGGTTACACAGCTGTTTCACAGATTTTCTATAGCATGAGCTGACTTTGAGGGGAAATAATGTCATGGTTTAAAAGTGCTTAATTCTGAGTAGAGAAAAATGAAAAATCTGAAGTTAAGCAACCTTAATTTTGCTGAATTAGAGAAGCCACAATCCAATCTATGAAGTAGGATTTCTGCTTCCTAGGTGAAAGTTCACATTCAACACATATTTATCCCCAGTAAAGTTCAGCATTTAAGGGAATGGACTCTGGAGGCAGAAAAGGCTTAAACTCTGCCTCTGCCCTTTACTGGCTTGTGGGGTGAATTAGTGCCACTGTTTCCTTATCTGTAAATTGTGGATCATCATAAACAGTCTCAATTGTTATGAAAATGAAGTGCCTGACACACAGGTGATATGGAACTGTTACTATATAATTGAGTGCCTGCTATGTTCCAGGCTCTGTGTTGAAGACTGGAATAAAATAACAATCCAGATGGACAAAGCTCTGGATTTCATGTGGCCTGTATTCAATCACTGTAGTCAGGAAGACAGATAAACAGTCAAGAAGTTCTGCACACCCTGTAGTGTCAGGTTGTGATCTAAGTTGCATAATGGTTGTACATATTCTTATACTCAAGAATATCATACTTCATATTAGATAATATCCAACAATTTTCAGTCACCATCTTCATCTCTTATAGCTATTATAACTATTCATCAACCCAACACTTCTTAGGCACATATTACTTTGAACCCTTCTCCAAATCCTGAAAGGTAGGAAACAGGCCTAAAGACATTTGGTAACTTGATAAGTGGTTGAGGTAAAATCCAAACCTGCATTCATCTCACTTTGAAGTTTATGTCCTTTAACTGCTCTACATTACTTCTCAGGCATGAGATGTGATGGGGCAGAGACTACACCCCTTTTCAGCTGAGAAAAGTATGGTTCAGGTTAAATGTCTTGGACCAAGGTCATATAGCTTAGTAAGTGGAAAGAGCTGGGATATGAATCCAGGTGTTTGGATTCCGATTTCATTTTTTAAAGCTATACAACATTGCAAAATTCCACAAGTGCTTGAAGAATGGTTGGAAATGCTATCAAGGCCCTATCAAACCACTCCAATATTACTGTTAATATTTATATTATTCTAGAACTTAAGTTAGATGTGCTTTGAAAATCCATATCAACTCTATGTTAGTCAGTTTGTTAGAAGAGGAATGCAGCTTCCCAAAGAAACAACAGGCAAAATAGTGATTAGGTTCATAGAGTAGCCCACAAAATCTCCTTAACAGTTAAGGGCATGGAAATACAATGTTCATGGAAGTCACTAGATTCTGATGATTGCTCAGTCCTCTGGATTTATCCAAAAGGATTTTCCTTTCTAGGGCAATCTAAATGAAAGCAGTGGAGTAGTACTCAGTTGGGAGAGGAAGGATGGAGGTTAATACAGAGAGGACCACCCAGTTACTCAATGGGTAATTTATTAGTCAGAGAAGGTCTGCATTTTCATTCTCCTGCAACAATCCCATGCCAGTATTAGCACAGATGCTTCTGGCTTTTGTGTTAGACAAAAGCCATATACTCTACAGTTTTTAATTATTAAAAACAGCATGACTGTTAGTGTATTCAGACAGTAATTTGTCAATTCCCCACCTCTAAAAAAGAGATAATGTACAAAATGATCTTTTGGAAATCATTTTCAAATCTAGCATTTCTCTGAAACCCCTACAGGCTCCATGATGCTGGGAAAATCTTCCAGGAAAGAGACCAAGAGGCAAATCAATATCAGCAGCATAAATATGAAAGGAAATTGTGTGGTAATACCGCAAACTATCCTTCTAAGTCTCTTCAATTGGCCAGAAATTTTCTTTTATATTATGTGGTTTACCTTTTGGCAATATACACAAATGTATCCAAATGAGACCCAGAGTGCTTTCATATTTCAAAACTTTTACTTACATTTACTCACTCATGAAAATGAAAGGGACTTTTCTCAGTTGAATTTCTTCTTTGGAACCCTAAAGCATTTCCGTAAAGTGTTTTTGATCCTTAAATACTTTCTTAAATCACTTTTTCCCCTTTAATAAATGGTTCCCTTTAACCACTTACACAAAACATTTGCGTTAAAATATGCAGAATCACTGTTTCTAGAGTGTTGGCACATTGATGAGTTCAGGAAAAAGATATTAAATGTCACATGGTAAAATAGAATTTGGATCAAGAGCCCAGAGACCTAGAGTCTAGCCACTGCATCTGCTAAAAACATTCATTTAAGTCTTGGGAGTGTCACTTTATGGAGTGCCTAATTCTTCTTTGTATGTGCATGTGTCCAGGCTCAGAACACAATACCCCAAAGGGAGGCATCTTGCGTGCTGAGTACTTCGACCTGAAGCAGCGATAGAAGCAAAGTCTCTCTGACCTTCGCCTACCCTCATTTCTCTCTCTTCCACTTCTTCCTCAAGCTGGCCATAGAAACTAGAATTTCACTCCCTCAAAGCAAGCTATAAAACCTGAAAGGTCATTTTCTGACCTTCCCTGCCTTTCAGTATGAAGCATAGTCATAGGGGACTTCTCTGACCTACCTTGGCTGAAAGTAGATCACAGGACCCTCGCTCCAGAGGGGTCCTGCCCCATACCTGGCTGGGAAAGGAAGGCTACACAGAGAGGCTAAAAACAAGTAAATCTGAGCAGGCAGGCCCTGCGGAGCCCCCCCCCCAGGTTATTACCATTAGGTCACTTCCCATTTTGTGCAAACATATTTCCACATGACTACAGTCGTCATTGAATCTAGACATAATTATACAGTTTCCCTGAGTCTTTGGGTCTTCATTTCAGAAGTCTCCTCTGTCATGTAAAACTTGGATTTTTTTTCTTGGTAGTCTGTCATTTGTTACAGGAGCATCAATGACTTTTGTGATGAATGAGGGAATATATTACTTTTGATACCCTACATATGAATAAATACATGCTGTGTGAATTTTCAGAATAAAAGTAATCTTAAATTTGAAAAATTCTAAATAACCTTTCAACCATAGGAATCTCTTTTTAGATTCTGTCCTCGTGTCTTTCTAATCACTTTCATGGATATCTCTGGGTGGCTCTGACATCATTAAAAATTGGCCACCAGATCAATTTGTAGATAATTAGTGTACTTTTAAGTCTTCTGCTAAGATGAGCAGAATAGGAAAAATCTATTTTATAGATTTAGATACAGTCTATTTTATAGGTTTAGATAATAGGAGCAAATGACTTTCTTAAAATAGCACCAAAATTCACTAATTAGGTGTCTTTAAGAAGTTAATGCTAAGGAAAGTTCAGAATAATTTAATCACCTAGAGAAATTAATATGAATAGTATTCTTCAGTTTTAAACTTAAACCTAGTTGATATTTTGTATTTCCTTATATATATTTAAATTCTTTTCATCACATTCATTATAAAGACTGATTGATTATACACATGGACTTTAAACATTGATTTTTATCTTAAAATTTTAAAATTACTTGTTCCTAGTCTATTATTGGGAAATTGATTGCTCAATTCAAGAATGCAAATTATTCCCTTTAAGTAAGAAGAAACATGTATTTGTGGAGCAGCATTTAAAATTACACCAGAAGAACTTTAGTAACTTAAAATATTTAATATATGTTCAAATTGGGATGAGCCATTTCCTTCTTACTGACAGTATCAGACCATACGATGACTGCATAAAAATACCAGTTTGGAATTTAGTGTGACATATTACCTTAATCTCTCATGTGTAGGACTAATTTCATTTCCCAGAAATCAGTGCAATCTGTGGGATTCTATTTATCTAACATGGTTTTGTGATTTTTGCACTCTGACGTTGGTAATTCATAATTTTTTTTTCTGAAATGGAAATGGAAAAATCACTGTAGCAGTATTCCAGTTAATTGTTTTTTCTCAGCAGTGGCTTCACAAACCTGGAGGTGTATCTAGTACCTGCCTTAAGTCTCATGTACAAAGAATGTCTGTGAACTATGAGTGGGTAAAGATGAGAAACTGTGCTTCTTCTTTCATTAATAAGATTATCACTAACAATCTCACTAACAAGAACATTTTAGCAAACACCTCTACCTATTCCTAATAAATGTCTTTATAAATTTCTCTAGTAATAAGGACGACACACACACACAAACTCTCTTTCCTTTTTTAGAGAAAAATGTTAAGCAAATATATAAATTTTAAATCATAAAAATATTTTAAGTTTTTATATTTTAAAATATGAAAAATTTAAGCAAATATATATATATAAATTTTGTTCCTGCTAATATCTAATATACAAAAGGAATATGATACTTTCCATACAACCAAACTACGTTCAGCGCACATCTATTCTATCCCAGATGCTGTGTTAGCAACTAGGAAGATAATATTAAAGAAATAAAAACACAGGTCCTGGCTTTGTGGAGCTAACCTGAAGAATAAACTTATTAGTCACAAAAATTACCACGAAATTAAACACTTTATTTAGATACCTTGAGGAAATCTTTCCCGTGGATAGGCAAAATACAAAGAAAAAGGAGAACATTTCAGTTAAAGGGAATATGTAAAGATTCCTTGGTAGAAGAAAACTGGAGAAATTCTAGAACTACAATAAGTTTCCTCTGGATCAGTGCAAATCATTTGGAGTGATACCCTATGAGAGCAGAGAGATAGCAAGGGACTCCAGAGACCATGGAGGGCCTTATTAGCCACACAAGGATTTCAGCTTTACCATAAAGGAAAGTTGGCTAGAACATTTGAAGCAGAAGCGATGAGTTTGCATTTTGGAAAAGCCATCCCATTTTCAACATAAGGAATGGATTGAAGAGCGTGAAAAATGGATAAGAAGAGGCCGGTCTGCTGCAGGATTCCAGGCAAGGAATGTAGATGGTTTGGAGGAGAAAGGTGACTGTGCCTGTGAAAAGAAGACTACAGGGTGAATCTGTTTCGGAGGTAAACCTGCTAGGAGCTGGTGATGGATTAGACATCGGGAGAGAAAAACAGATACAGGGGTGTATCCTGACTTTCAATGGCTTCTTGTGCCACTTCCTGAGACAGGACACAGGCAAAGAAACCATTTGCATGTAAATTTATGAGTCTGGTTTAGGATTGAGGTGCTCAGGTGCAAATGAGGAGAACTGGGCATCTGGTTTGGGCCTCGGAGGAGGGCTCAGATATGAATCTAAAGTCATGAATGTATGGAAGATACTAGAATCAGTGGCAAGGACGAGATTGTCCAGGGAAAGAGATGAAAGCAAGGATTAGCTGAACCCATGAAGGAGAAAAAGCCTAAGAAAGAAGAGCTGGAGGGGAGGTAGGCATGCAGAGAGTGTGGGCTCAGATGTCAGGGGAGAGTTCCTTTCCACGGGGGGCCAGCAATCCAGCTCTCTGCTTACACACGTGGCAACATCTACTTTCTGGCCCAAGTATTTAGTTTTGGCAGAACTGTGAGCAAAAAAGATGTGTGTTGATTCTGGGCAGAGTTTATACCTGCTTGTGTGACGCTCACTAGAGCTGCCCCCTGACAGGACAACAATGTTCACAAGGGAGAATGCTCTGAATGTCTAAGTACCTGAGTGATAAGATGCATAATGTCCTCCTGCTAGCCCTCAATGGATGGGTAGGATGACTGAGAAGGAAACCTTTGTTCTGGGAGCCTGAGGTTTGGGAGTCTTTTTTTCCCCTCTGTTGCACAATCTAGACCATTATGACTGATATGAGTGTTGAAATCTGCTGATTGAGAAAGATAAAGATTGAAACAACAAAAACTTAGATTTTTAAAAAATGTGGCTATACGGAGAGCTTGATGAGGGACAGGTCAGGTCAGAAAGGGTTGAGGAATGAGAAGAGGAGGACACTGATAGCAACTGTGAAGAGAGATTCCATCAAAAGCTGACCAGAGATAGAGTGCACAGAAGATGAGGGTTGCTTGAGAGGGCTGTAAACATTGTTGCTTTTATAAAATGCAGAGGCTTGAGGGATGTGTGGATAGGAAGGATTCAGATGATAGGTGATGTGATGCTGGGCCCTCTACCCAGTGCCATGAAAGGGCCTGGTGGACTGGCAGAAGCCTGCTCTGTAGTACCGAGCCTCTCCCACGTGGCAGTAATTCAGCATATTAATGGCAAAGATGGCGCTGGCGAATTCCTCAGGGGGAGGTCCCGCAGGTAGTTCCGGAGGTAGCCTCAAGAGGGCTGTGATAGGTAGTTACCTCCTTCCGTACTCACAGACGACAGACGCCTTTACCTATGATAGATCCCAGGAGAGCGTGGTGCCACACCCTACTACTTGCGAACTTCCTGTACTGCCTCTACTATAAAAGAGAGATGTGCTTTCTAATAAACGAGT
>PVJS01054532.1:0-12928 GCA_004027185.1 Glis glis | reverse complement strand
CTCAGCTACTTAGTGAGGCCCTCCGCAATTTAGTGAAACCCTGTTTCAAAATAAAGAATGAAAGCCGGGCATGGTGGTGCACGTTTGTAATCCCAGTACTTGGGAGGCTGAGACAGGAGGATTGCAGGCTTAAGGCCAGCCTTAGCTACTTAGTGAGACCCTCTGCAACTTAGACCCTGTTTCAAAATAAAGAATAAAAAAATAGGGCTGGGGGTGTAGCTCAGAGGTAAAATGCCCCTGGGTTCCATCCCCAGTACCATAAATAAATGAATGAATGAATAAATAAATAAATAAATAAATAAATAAATAAAATTACAGTTTCCACTTCTGGTAATAACAAACTATTTCCTGTTAGATCAGACCTTGACAGATAACAGCCATAAACACTAAATAGAATAACAAAACAGCAATCTGAAAGCACTGGTCAACAGCCAGAAGTATTCACCACACTTTAAGGAAATTGAACTCAGAAGAAAGGCAGACACTGGCGATTTCCATTTTCTTTTTCTTCCCCCACACAGTTTTCTGAGTGCAGTCCCCAACCGACACCATGTTGATTAAAACTAGGAGAGAATTTTGCAACCTTACAGGCTCAAAGAAACAGAGAAAAGAAGGTTTACTACAATAGCTGGAAAGGGAAGAAGAAAATTCTGGAAAGGAGAATGCCACAGAGGTAGAGACACAAAGTCTGTAAATGATTCCTGTGCCAACCTCTAGCAGAACCCTAACAGGTGCACCTGCAGAGCCCACTCCAAGCGGACCAGCTCCAGACAGACCTGAGTGGAGATCTCAGCACGCCATACAGCAGGGGGCAGCACTTGCAGGGATGAGGGTTTGAGTTAGCTATGTGACCACTTGCTAAAGCAAAATATTTTTGAAGGAATATAAAAGAATCTATAGTCTCTATAGAAAAAGAAATGGAGAAAAGAAACCCTTGTGCAAGAGGAAATTTAACCAATGGAGGCCAGTTTCAGGATGTTGCAATTAACAAAGATTTGACAGCAGCTCTTACAACTATGATAATATAACTAAAGGACAATCAAAATGCAGACTGACATAATCACTACTGTGTGTGTGTGTTACTGGGAATCGAACCCAGAGGCCTTCTACCTCTGAGCTATACCCCCAGTATTTTTGCACTTTTTATTTTTTGTTTGGAAACAGGGTCTCGCTAGGTTGCTGAGAGTCTCACTAAGTCGTTGAGGCTGTGATCCTCCTGTCTCAGCCTCCCAAGTACTGGGATTATAGGTCTGTGCCACCATACCCAGCCATGATAATTATTTTACAATCATTTGTAGAATGGTGTCCAAAATGTTAGATGGTCCCCACTCTTCAGAAGTTTATTACTGAATACTGCTTTTGTGTATATATTTAGATGATTAGGGTTACCAAGTAGTAAGCACTAAAAGAGAGGTACAAGTGACAAGGAAGGACAGGAACAAAAGAGTCAACGTTTTCTGTGGTAGTCGGTTCAAGGAACCCAGAGGAGTCATGCTAGATCCAGAGTAGCAAGAAGAACAGGAACTTGCTAGGAGGGAGGAGGAGGGGACAGTAAGCCAGGGACAGTATGAAAAAGAAGAGCTGTGACAAGCCATGGAAACTTTCTATTCCTCTTCTGTGAGCACTCAATGCTAATTTTCCTCTTAATACTGCCTTCAAAGTATCCCAGAGATTTCAGTATGTTGTATCTCTATTTTCTTTTGATTCTAGGTACTTTTTTTTCATTTCTCCCCTTATTTCTTCTATGATCCAGTACTCATTCAGAAGTGTGGTATTCAATCTCCATGGATTTATGTAATTTCTCTGGGTCTGCCTGTTGTTGATTTTCTACTTTCATTCCATTATGGTCTGAAAAGATGTAAGGAATTATGTCACATTTTTTTCAATTTGCTAGTACTTGCTTCGTGGCTAAGAATGTGGTCTATTTTGGAGATGCTTCCAAGAACAGCTGAAAAGAATATGTATTGATCTGTAGTTGGGTGGGATATTCTGTATGTTTAGTAGGACCATTTGGTTTATAGTGTTCTTTAGGTCTGAAGTGTCTTTATTGACCTTTTGTCTGGAAGATCGATCTAGTGGCATGAGAGGTGGGTTGAAGTCTCCCAATATTATTGTATCGGGGTCTATCTGAGACTTAATGTTGCCAAGAGTTTGTTTTATAAAAGTGGTTCTACCGGTATTCAGACTGTAAGTGTTGACTATCATTATATCATGTTGTTGGATTGTTCCTTTTATCAGTAAGAAGTGACCTGCTTTGTCTTTTCTGATTTGAAGGGAGATGAGAAATCCCACTTGGCTGGAGCGTGGATTTGTGAGAGAACAGGTAAGAGGCTAGTGAGCAGTGTGGGTTATATTTATGAATGGCTGGCATTGAAATCGGATGTAGGGCTCAACTTTACACTATCCAGATGTCAAAATTCCCAAACCAAGAACTCAGAAACAGGCTTAAGACTGATAACACTCTGGGATGCCCAGCAAGAGGCCAAAGCTGAGACTCTACCAGGGAACATTTCTTACACTCAACAAGTGCACAGAAACTCCCAAAGGAAAAGCACATCCTTTTAAAGTTGTTTTCACCCATACAAATTACAAACCACAAGAGGAAAAACTCATAAGATTCAACAGAAACAAAAACGGAGGATGAGCACTTCAAGAGTTTGAAATGTCAAGTATTCAAAAATAAAATAAGGAATAGCAGTTATAGTGAAAAAAAGAGGACATGGACAAAAAAAGTTGCTTTTTAGGTGATAAAATATCCATCAGTGGATTATATACAGATGAACTAGAGTGGTCAGAGGAGAGATATAAGGAAAATATGTAGAATGCAGTGTAGAGAGTAAGAAAGAGAATATGAGCTGGGCATGATGGCTTGTGCCTGTAATCCCAGTATTGGGAGGCTGAGACAGGAGAATCACTGATTCAAGGACAGCCTCAGCAATGTAATGAGACTCTCATTCATCTGGCAAGACCCTGTTTCTGAACAATAAACAAAAAGGGTTGGGGGTGTAGCTCAGAGGTAGAAGGTCCCTGGATTTAACCCCTGATTCTCTGAAGGCAGACTCCATGGTCCCCTTTTCCTGTTGATTTACACCTTGCATGAGCCTCTCCCTTTGTGTGCCAATGAAACCTGTGACACTTCTAATCAACACAATATGGCAAAGATGAGGGGATGCATGTATTCCATGAGCATGATTACATGATCATGTTGTAGAAGACGGTCTTGCTGGAGTCTCTCTCACCCTTTTTGGCTTTGAGGACGTAAGCAGCCACATGTGGGAGCCTCACGTGGCCGGGAGCAGTAGACTGCCTCTAGGAGCTGAAAGCTGCCTCTCATTCAGAGTTGCAAAACACCTGACGTTCTCAGTCCTAGGGCTACTGGGTGGGAGATTTTAAAAATTTTCCATACAACCTCAGTCCTTGCTTATCTGCTTGGAAAGCATTCCAAACAGAAAGCACAAATGGGGATACAGGAGGTTTATTTTGGAGAAATGAAGGCACCATATGAGAAAGGATATAAAGAGAGGGGAAAGTGTCTGGAATGGACCATTCCTGGGAATGGGAAGGCCGCCCGAGGCAATGTGGTTACGCTGCAGAGACAGGGTCTGGGCATGGGAAAGTGGGGTGCAGTCTTCCACATCTCAGGTTTTATAGTCCCTCTGGACACCTTCTCTACATGTATTACATTTGAGGTGATTGCCCTTTTCACGTCTCACCTTAGCGCTCCTGCACTGGGGGTCAAGGTGAGCAGGCTCTTCCCACAGGGGAGGGGTCAAGGTGAGCAGGCTCTGCAGGTAATCTTCCAGTTCATCCCAGCTGACTCCATCTGCTAATGTCTAACTAGTTACCTAACACTATGACCACAAGGAACTGAACTCGACCAACACTCTGGAACTTGGAAGTCGATTCCTCCCCAGGGAGTCTCAGAGGACACTGTATCCCTGTTGGACACCTTGATGGCCACCTTATGAACCAAAGCGTAAGACCAGGTAAGCTGAGCTTGGACTCCCATGCCACGGAAATTGTGAGATAATAAATGTATGCAGGTTTGAGGAAATATTGTCACAGAGCAATAGGCAAATTGGTCATAATATATATATATATATATATATATATATATATATATATTTATACACACACACACCAGGGGAGATATGGAATATAAAATTCTATATTTCTATAACATGAACCTCGAATTTATATACCCAGCACAAATTCATTTCTTGAATTCCAGACTGGAATATCCACACTGGTTGATTAATAGCTTCAATATCACATTAAACCTTATGTTCATTTATTTAATCATTGTATGGATACTTTAAAAATAATATTCACCACTTGTAATTTAGCATCCCCTTAGACCTACACCTTCCTTCAAACAATCACAAGAGCTTATTGCTTTGAAGTTTGTTCATCCCCTTCTCCACATCACCCTCAACTGTATAATATAGTACAAATTCATGAACTAGGTTTTTCTTGATCTAGTCCTTTCTTTTTAATCCATCCTATTTTGGGGGGAGGTCTGGGGATTGAGCACAGGAGCATTCTATCTCCAAGCTACGCTCTCAGCCCTTTTATTTTTTATTTTTTGGCACTAGGGATTGACCTCAGGGGTGTTCTACCTCTGAGCTATACCTGCAGCCCTATTTTATTTTGAAACAAGGTCTCACTAAGTTGCTGAGGGCCTCGCTAAGTTGCTGAGACTGGAATCAAACCTGCAATCCTCCTGTCTCAGCCTCCCAAGTACTGGGTTTACAGGCATGTGCCACCACGCCCGGCTTAATCCATCCTCTTACCTAGAAGGACAAAAGATTTTTAAAGGTGCTAGCATGATTATATCACTTTTCTGTTTGAAACTTTCGGAAGACTCCCCATTGTTCTTTGGATAAGAAGCCAAGGTTTGTGCCCTGTCCTCTGAGGACTCTCTTCTACTTTTGTCAAGTTCCCGCCGCATGGACCAACCCCACCAGTCTCTTCTGCCCTGAACACTCCCAGCTGCTCCATCCCTCCTTTCACAGCTGACTCCTGTTTACCTTCAAATCTCACCTTGGGCCTTGGGAAACTTCCCCTGACCTTCCACATCCACTTTTAAGATTGGGAAAAATGCCGCTCCTCTGTCTGCTCATGGCTGGTGCTTCGTTTCATCCTAACCTGGGTAAGGACCTGCCCTTCTCTATCTAAATTCTCTAGGAGAGGTTCAGCTTGTGCGTAAGCATCGTGTCTAACTCACAGCTGTATTCCCAGTACTTAGTATAGGACATGGCACATAGTAGGTGTTCATTAAACATATGTTAAGTAAATGAAGAAGTAAAATAATCTGTATCACTAAAAATACTGGCAGTGGAGAAACTCATTTCTTTTCTTCACTAATTTCCTATTGAAATTACGAAACTCAGCCGGGCGTGGTGGCGCGCGCTTGTAATCCCAGTACTTGGGAGGCGGAGACCGGAGGATCGCAGGTTCGTGGCCAGCCTCAGCTACTTAGTGAGGCCCTCCGCAACTTCATGAGACCCGGTTTCAAAATAAAGGATAAAAAATAGAGCCAGGGGTGTAGCTCGGAGGTGGAATGCCCCTGGGTTCAATCCCCCGTACCGCAAAAAGAAATTACAAAACTCGAATATTACATAGCACCATTTCTTGGAAAAGCTTCATTTTAATTTCGAAAAGTTAAAGCCGGATAACTTTTTTTCTACTATATTGGCTTCTGGCCAGAATGGAAATAGGATCTTTCATCAAAATTTAGGAGTTTGGAAGGTGAGAGATTTTGAAAAAAATTCTTGTATTTAAACATGGCTTATCCCAGTTCTGGGCACATAATAAGTTCCCCAATAGTGTCAATTAAATTTTGTTGTTATTTTTTGCTACCAAAACACCAATTTCTCCAAATTTGCTGTTCTCTCTACTTCTGTTTTCTTCAGAAGGGAGGGTGATAAACACCACTTGCTATGTTCATACACATGCATAGAAGGGGAGGAGTGGCCCAAACCAGAAAGTACCCCTAGTTTAGTCCAGATGTTAAATCTTACAAATGAGCAAAATAAAATTAGTTTTTATTCAAGTAAATGTAGACTATGTTTCAGAAGCTTGGTCCACAGCAGTGAGTGGGGGCTTCTTTCACTTAGGAGAGATGACCCCTCCTTAAAGCTTGGCTGGCCGGGCAGGGCATGGCGGTGCACGCCTATAATCCCAGAATTTGGGAGGCCAAGACAGTAGGATTGCAGGTTTGCGGCCAGCCTCAGCAACTTAGAGAGATTCTCAGCAACCTAGTGAGACCCTGTTTCAAAACAAAAAATAAAATCAGGCTGGGGGGTAGCTCAGAGGTAGAATGCCCTTGGGTTCAATCCCCAATACCACCAAAAAAAAAAAAAAAAGTTAGGATGCACTAAGGCTGGCTTTGCCAGGGACAATGTAAACCAGTAGTAAGAACAATTAGGGTTGTAGTCAGTTCTAAAATGCCAACCGGATGACTCGGCCTTGACCTTGACACCACAGTGTTTACCTGCAGTGACACAGGCAGGGAAAACACCTCACTCAGGAGATCAGCACTAGTGCTTCTGTGCTCCCGGTATGTGCTCCTGCATGTGTGTGTGCACGTGCACATGTGTGTGTGTTTGTATACCTGGCTTGTGGACATCTTACCTTGCCATCTATTATCAGAAAATGAGAAATAAAAGATGCAGAAAACAAGGTTTTATTTTTCTGTGAAAATGTGCAAAAGCCATAGTCACACACAACACAGTTGAACATAGAGAAGAATAAAGAGAAAAGAGACAGGATTTTTTTTTTAAAGTCAGGCATCTCACTACAACAAAACATTTGGAAAGTAGAAAAGCAATTGACAATTCCAGTGACAATAGGGGCATCAGAATTGTACAGAGAAAGAGCTTGTGATTGAATAGTTCTTACATATATTGGATAGGGAACATATTACATTTGGAATGGCCTGAAAGCACATAATTACATAATTATAGATATGTCTAGAAGAGAGTAAATATGAAAACCACATGTCTGGTCTTTGGCTATAATCTGTGTAGTGCTTATTGCCAATACTTATGGATGTAAATATTGGTGAGAAAGTTTTCCCAAAGTCTTTTGTCACAAAATCTCACTTTGAGAGAGATCATCTGATACAATGGTATAGGACGTGCAGCCCTCGCTACGAGGGAAATGACTGTGTATAAAGGAAAGATGCCCAAATCAGTTGCTTCCACTTTGAAATGACTGCCAGTTCTCCAGAACATATGAATTTGCTACATAAAATCTTCTACTACTATTGTGAAGTAAAACGAAATGTGTTTTCTTTGCTTTCATAGTATGCTACTTTGTCCCTCTGTTTGCCTGAAGGTATATTTAAGTTTACCTTGGTCATTTCCACAAAAAAGATTTTCTTAAAGCAATTAGGATCACATGAATATTAGATGTCATCCAATGGATAGATTATCCTCACATCTTCAAACCAAGGCAGCTCTTAAAACATACACATATTAACAAAATGACATCTAGCAGGTCGTTGTTGTTTTGGTTGTGTTCTGAATTAATTCATAGGATCAAAGTATGTTACCCTTTAAGGAGCACAACTAATGCCTCCTTTGGAAGTATAGACCCGCACAAAGATATTTAGGATAAATGATGACATGCTAGTGAAAATTTGATAGAAGAGGCAATGAACTTGTAAATTTATCAGCAATTAATTCTATTTGTATGGAAAAAGGAAAATATTGCAAGAAAAAGAAATAAAAAGACGGTTATCTATCATTTTGTTGGGAGAGAGGAGGTCTTAAAAATGAAAAATTACACTACTAAAGCATAATTTCGGTATTGGTACCAGATCATCCTCTTTCTACATTTTTAGGGATGTAATTCCCTGCTTTCTCTTTATACATTTATCACATATCAGACAACTGGCAATGATTCATTTGAGTAAAAATATAGATGGATATAAAACAGTTAATAGTAGTAATTTTAAATAGAAATTTTCATGTCATAAGTAATAGAGAATGACAAACATAAGTCAAAATAGAGTTATAGTGAATAAGAGCAAGTTACAATAGGAAAGTATATACATATAAAAGTGGAGTGGAGAGAAAATAGTTTTTTTTTTTTGTGATACCGGGGATTGAGCCCAGGGGCGTTCTACCTCCACGCTACACCCCCGGCCCTATTTTTTTATACTTTATTTTGAAACAGGGTCTCACGAAGTTGCGGAGGGCCTCACTAGGTAGAGAGAAGAAAACAGTTTCTTAATTGCAATAGAAACTATTCAGATCTGGAAATGGACACTCACTGATACTTCCGGTTTTAAGAACTTTGGGGTTTTTTTTTTGGTTGTTGTTTGTTTTTGGTACTCAGGATTGAACCCAGAGGCATTCTACCTCTGAGCTACACCCCCAGCCCTATTTTATTCTTCCATTTTGAAGCAGGGTCTCACTAAGTTGTGGATGACCTCACTAAGTTGCTGAAGCTGGCCTACAACCCACGATCCTTCTATCTCAGCCTCCCAAGTACTGGGATTATAGGGGTGTAACACCATGCCTAGCTGTTTTTTTTTTTTTTTACTTTTAAAGCTAGAATAGGGACATATTTTATAGAAACACAAAGTACTTGTGTACTTGTGATATGCTTAAAATGGGCCTTGAATTTATTTTCATTTTCAGATGGTTTCTATTTTCATTTTTTTTTTAGAGATCTATAATGAGTCCAGACATTCCTTGAGATCCAATGGCTTTTACACTTGGGGATCTTAGAATGCATGTTAATAATCTTCCTGTTCGCCCCACTCCACAACTGGCTCATCGTTCATGCGCAGAATGAGGTAGGAAAGGAGCTGGAACAGGTTCTGCCACAGTAAGAGAGAGACATAAAAGGAGAGGTCGCTTACATCCAGCTCGCAGCGCTCGCCTGCAAAGGCCATGTCACAGAGGCAGTGGAATCTGTTGAGCAAGTCCTGGCACAGCCCTCCGTTGAGGCACGGATCCGAGGCGCACTCGTCAATGTCCTTTTCACACCTTAAAAATAAACAGAAACCGCAGAGACCCAGGGCCCCATAACCAACGGATGGTGGAATGGGGAAAAGAAAACAATTTGCCTCATCTACCCGGAACAGCACAATCTTATCTACCAAGGCCCACACAACCGAGATACACTTGATCATGTGTGTGTGTGGGGGGGAGGTGTTCCTTAAAACTCCTTTAACAAATTTTTGATTTTAGTGGTAATAATTTGTACACACACACAAACACACACACACTGAATTAGTTAGAATGAAAAAACAGGTGTAAGGATTCAGAAGCCAAGCGAAAACGGGGCCATGCATAAACCAGATTCTCCCTTAAGAGTATTAGTGGGTTTGCCACTTTATAAAAGTTCAGTTTATTAGGTGCACATAGAAGTCTCTAGAGGGAGGCTGCATTTGCCAACCCGGAGTCCACAGAACAGATCTAGATTTAGGTGGTCAGGATTGGAATGCATCAGTACTCTCAGGCAAAACACCCCCAAACAGACACAACAAAAATGGTTCATTCTGGGAGATTTTTGAATGACTTTGAAATTCCGTGTTCTTTTTAACATGAGTAAAAGTAAGTAATTGGAAGATTTCACTTGCTAATAAATCAGCGTTCCAATAGCTAACCATAATTTTGGAATGTTCACAATAAAATGACTTGGCCAAATTTTCCAAAAGAAGTAACGTCAATCCTAAAGTAAATTGAAGTTTTCTTTTTCCCTGGACATTTTCCTTCTTTACCTAATTTTCTACCAGGAACTGTTCCATTTTGTTTTGTTTGTTTGTTTTTATTTTTTAACGGATACAAAAAGCATAAGAATTGAGCCAGGGATGGTGGCATATGCCTGTAATCTCCTGCTGAGACAGGAGGATCACAGGTTGGAGGACAACCTCAGCAATGTAGCAAGACTCTTAGCCACCTAGTGAGACCCTTTTCCAAAACAACAACAACAACAACAACAACAACAAAATTTTTATTTTTGGTGCTAGGGATTGAACCCAGGGGCATTCTACCTCTGAGCTACAACCCAGCCCTATTTTATTTTTTAATTTTGAAACAGGGTCTCACTAAGTTCCAGAGGGTCTCACTAAATTGTTGAGGTTGGCCGTGAACCTGCAATCCCATCTCAGCCTCCCAAATACTGGGATTACAAGTGTGTGCTACCATGCCCAGTTTAAAAAAAACAAAACAATTTTTTAAGGGCTGGGGATATAGCTTGGAGGTAGAACGCCTCTGGGTTCAATCCCCAGTACCACAAGAAAAGAATCATATGCCAGGTGTGGTGTTGCACGCTTGTAATACCAGTACTCGGGAAGCTGAGACAGGAGGATTGCAGGTTCACAGCCATCCTCAGCTACTTAGTGAAGCCCTCTGCAACTTAGGGAGACTCTGTTTCAAAATAAAGAATAAAAAATAGGGCTGGGGGTATAGCTTGGAGGTAGAATGCCCCTGCATTCGTATTCACTGAGTACTACATGATATTTTGATACATGTATACATTTTGTAATGTTTAAGTCAGATTAATCTATCTCCTCAAATATTTATCATTTCTTTCTGATGACAATTCCTTTTTTCCAGGGTTTTGAAGCACATAGTACATCATCATTACTTACAGTCAACAATTTGTTCTGTCTATTCATTGATTAATTCACCGACCACTCCTTTGGTCATTCAGTAGATATTCATGTATCATGTGTCAGACAGCCTGCCAAAGCCTTGGCATTGAGCAGAAACTAAGGCATTGCTGACTTTAGGAAATTCATATAAAATTTAAGCTTCAGGATTCTCCCCAGAGCAGCTTACGATGTTAAAGTTACATGTAAACAATTTTTAATTTCTCCCACCTCCCCCAAAACTAGAACTTCCACATGTGGGTGAGAGACTAATCTCTAGGCTCCAAATGAAAAAGGGTGTGGTAGTGGGGCGGGGGCACCCCAAGGTATACAGGAGCACAAAGATTTCTTCCAAGAAAAACAGCTCCTAATCCCCCTGGATACCAAGCATAGCTGAGACATTTTGTTTCCCTTTTTTGGCTTAGGCTGCTGGGCTAGAAGGAGACTTCCTGATTAGATCTGAGCAAAACTTGACAGCTCACAGGAGCCTGCCAAGCTCTCTCTGTCCTGGGTGGGCCAGCATGCTCACACTACCCATCATTCACAATCCACCAGGGTAACACCGTAAAGTTGGAGGTTTAACCAGGCAGGAGGGACGTCAAGGCATCAGAGGATAGCTTTCAATATCCTTGGGATGTTTTGCAAGTCTCATTTCCCCAGGCCTTGGGAGATGGCCTGTTTTCTAGTCTTCCATTATCTACTTCTATTTTTGTTCATCTACCTCTGTTTTTGTTTTGTGTTACTAGGGATTGAACTCAGGGGTGTTCTACCTCCCAGCTACTACATCCCCAGCCCTTTTTATTTTTTGCTTTGAAACAAGGTCTCACTAGATTGCTGAGAATCTCACTCAACTGCAACAGCTGGTCTTGAACCTGTGAGCCTCCTGTCTCAGCCTCCCAAGTACTGAGATTACGGGCATGTACCATCATGTCCTACTTCAGTTTTGAACTAAACATGAATGATAAGCATCACTGGAGCTTTTATTAGAAGATAATTAATAGATGGAAAGTCAAAACTAATTTATTAGCATCTGAAGAATTAATTAATGATGGTTAAGGACTTTGAAAGTACAGAATCTATTGAACACAGGTTTACTGATTTAGAAATCATTTTGCACCAGGCGTGGTGGTGGCAGAGAAGTTAATCCAGATGAAAAGTTTATTACGAGAGAAAGAAAAATGATGCATTTTCTTTTTTCATGTTTTAAATGAGTAATCTGAAATTAAATGCAAAGTATGAATTTTTAAAAATGAAAAAATATCAGAGGAAAGGGAAATGTTTGTTGTAAATAGGGACAATTTGTCCCAGAGAAAAATAATCCAAGGCTTTGTTACGCCAGGAAGCTATCAGCACTTAAAGATAGTTAAGGAATTCTCCAAAATTTAGGGCCAGGAAATATGTACAATATTTTGAAGAAATATGGGAGGTCAGCTGGACTATTTCTGGGTTAATAATCTCATGAATACATTGGTGCAGTGGAAAGTGGGATATGGCTTGAGTCTGTCTCTCCCACATGCACACACACTTGGGCCGCCGTGCCTCCCAGAACGCTAGAAGGGTAATATGCAGGTACACCCCAGGCTCCCTGTTTTGTAAAAATGACAAAAGAACTGTATCTGTGTGACACCAAGAGAACCAGCTGAAAAAATGGAAAAGTCAAATCAATCCAAAGTGTAATTGTAGCACAAATATCTCCATTATTTTATTAACTACTCTTAGGGGAAAAATAATTCAGTCAAAATCTGTCAATTGTTTTTGGCTTTATTTAATGTGTTCAATGTAGGAAGTTTGATCAGAGATACCTTATCCTAGATGGTATATGAGATGGAGGAACATTTTTTCTTTTCTTTTCTTTCTTTCTTCTTCTTTTTTTCTTAGTTATAATGAGCTCAGATTTATCATGCAATTATGTCAGCATATCCAATATGTGAACAGCTGGCTTCAAAGCTGAAGCCAGCTCAACCTTGCACCATACATTTGGATTGGTATCTGATCTGTCATTGAATCTCTCAGCCTTAGTTTACACATTTGCAAAATAAGGACAGTAAACTTTCCTTGTAGAGTTTTGAGAATTAGGAGCCAGGCATTTGGAGCACACCTGTAATCCCAGTACTTGGGAGGATGAGTCAGGAGGATCACAGGTTCAAAGCCAGTCTCAGCAGCTTAGCAAGGCCCTCAACAACGTAATGAGGCTCTGTTTCAAAATAAAAAATAAAAAGGGCTGGGGGTGTAGCTTGGAGGTAGAATGCCCCCTGTGTTCCATCCCTAGTATGACACAGAGAGAGAGAGAGAGAGAGAGAGAGAGAGAGCAGGGGA